>JAODAL010019736.1:0-71204 GCA_025379985.1 Phyllomedusa bahiana | reverse complement strand
AAAAACCTGAGTAACATTGGTGGAGTCTGTGGTTTTTTTTGAGGAAAATAGTTTTCCCCCCCATCAGACACTGAAGACGACCTCACATCTGAGCTATTTTTTCCCAGGCTAGAGAACGGCCTCTCAAAACTTGGGGAGAAAGCAGTGCCCAAAGGAGAAAATCTCTCCCAAATTTCCCCGGGTATAGAGGAGTCCCCTCCGGCACAGTCCGGTCTGATAGGCTTATCCTCTCGCTCTGTGCTGTGGAAGGGGGGTCTTCTCCCGGTGACGCTTTGTCCGCCCCTCCTCTCTGATGAGGTGAAGATCTGGGGGCCGGGGGGGGGCCCCACCCACCTCTCCTGCTCTTGGCCCCGCATTGAACCAACTGGACCAATTCATTATATATTTTGGGAGTTGGTTCATTTTATAATGACTCCAGCTCCACAGCTCTGGTCTGTATATATCTGGCGGCTCCAGTGTGAGGGTCTATATACAGCTGTGGCTTCTGTATACGCTTCCTTTCTGGCTGCACTCTGTTGTTTCCCCCTTGCTCACCTTTTGCCGCCCCTGTCTTTTGTCCCCAGGATGGAGGTGCAGGTGCCGGAGATCTACAGCCAGCGGCAGGAGGGCGGCGTGGTTATGCAGACCCTCGCGACGCACGATGAAGCGGAGCTGGCGTTCCAGGTCTACAAGATGCTGGACGGGAACGAGGCCTTCAGCAACGTGTCGGAGTTCCATGTGATGCCCCTGGTGGGGGAGGACGGCGCCATCGTCAGCGTCCAAGTCACCGGCATCCAGCAAGGAGATGAGAGCGGCGCGCTGCACACGCAGGTGTTCGACCTCCAGGAGCTGGGGGACGTGCGGCACCTTTGGGCTGAACCCCACCCAGGGGTGGGACCGGGAAACAGAGCCGGGGAAGGGGGAAGGTCACACGGTGCGTAGCACGGCACCGACATAGTCAGCGGTGGAGTCACACGTGACAAGGCGGCTGCGCTGAATTCACTTTGGGGTCTGGTGAAGTGTCCGGCTGTCCCTCTCTCGTGTCTGACGCTCTTCTCTGCCTTGAATGACTTCCTGTAACAGCCGGATGTGATAACTCTGTGTTTTCTCTTCCAGGACGTTTCCCAGGAGACGGACGCCCAAGAGACCAGTGCGGCCCCAGAAGAAGCGGCTGAGCCGCAGCAGCCGGAGCCCCCCGCCAGCGCAGGGAGCCTTGGTACAGCCGCAGCGCGTATGTTCAGACAGAGAGCAGATTGATCAGTGAGCGGTGGTGACGTGCGGACCTCACTGAGCGCTGTGTAAAGTCATTGGCGCCGTTCAGACCCCATTTTTGGGGGCCTTTGTGCCGCCAGCCCGTGCTTTCATGGCGAACGCGATTATGGCGTGCACCATAATTACGTCATGTGACCTCGCCCCTGCACGGCTCTGCTGATCCTGCTGCAGATGTGCACGGTCTCTTCTCACTTTACACCTTCTATTAGGGGGCTGATTTTTTGCCACTGAGTGTACCACAATTTGGGCAAGAGTCTTTGCATAAACCAAAACCCCTTTGCCATGGCCACACCCCTTTTGTCAGCCGTGTCCTAGTGAGCGTGGTGTGAGGCGCAGAAAATGTTCCTTGCGCCCCTGCATCCTGTCTTACCCAAGAACGGGAGTAAAGGCCCCCCCTATTGGTGCCCGGGGAACCCCAGCGGGGTTTGGCACTCTGCATTACAGCCGGTGGCCGTCAGGGTGGCAGCTGCTGCCTACACGGCCTCCGACACCTGGACTCAGTGTAGAGCGTCAAGGGCCTCTCCTCCCACTGAGGTCACCTCCTGGCGCTGGGTCGTCCCTCTCTGTGCAGAAGAGCCCCAAAATTTTTTGTGTCCTAAAAGTATTAGGAATTTCTTCCTTCATGGCCGACCTGTCTCGGTGTCTGCGATCAGGACAGCCTGCACCCGCCCCGGTGTGGAGGGGGGGGCCTTTATCTGAGAGTTTTGGTACGGCTCCCCTTTCATCTGGTCGTGTGCTCCATACATCCACATAGGCGGTGTTTAATCAGAACAAAGCAAAGCCGGGACCTTCAAATACATGGGGGGGGGGGGCATGGAGAGGAGCGGGCCTGCACCTATCAGACTTTGATCCTAGCGTTCTGCCATCAAGATGCGTCTTTTATTAAAGCTGTGAGGTTATATCCAGCGAGACCTCTGCTCAGGTGGGGGCGGCCTCTACTTTGCTGGGGCACCTCTGCTGGACCAGCGCTCTCGTTGTTCCTCTGTGTGCGTCCTGCGTGGCGCCCCCCCCCCCTCTGACTCTTGTCTTCCATGTTTTGCAGAGGTGCAGTCGCTCTACAGCTGTGGAGAGTGTAAGTTCAGCACCTGTAAGATCTCTGCCCTGAGGCGACACAAGCGGCGACATTCAGACCGACACAAATGCAAGTTGTGTGAGAAGAGGTTTGCGTCTGCCAGCGAGCTGCAGCTTCACATCAATTTTCACCTGGGTGAGTGACGCAGACACGCCCGCCCCGCGGCCATCACCGTGCAGGGGTCTGGGACGGGAGGCCGCGGCCGATCACCCTGCACATTCGGGGAAGGTAGGGCTGCACCCCAACCCTCCACTCACAGGATCAGCGGGGACTCCCACCCATCATACACGGATGGTAGATTCCAGCCTCCACTCACAGGGTCAGCGGGGTCTCCCACCCATCATACACGGATGGTAGATTCCAGCCTCCACTCACGGGTCGTGGGGTCTCCCACCCCCTATACACGGATGGTAGATCCCAGCCCCCACTCACAGGGTCAGCGTGGTCTCCCACCATCATACCACGATGGTAGATTCCAGCCTCCACTCACAGGGTCAGTGGGGTCTCCCACCCATCATACCGGATGGTAGATTCCAGCCTCCCATCACAGGGTCAGTGGGGTCTCCACCCCTCATACCGGATGGTAGATTCCCGCCTCCACTCACAGGGTCAGTGAGGTCTCCCACCCCTCTACACGGATGGTAGATTCCAGCCTCCACTCACAGGGTCAGCGGGGTTCCCACCCATTTATACACGGTGGTAGATCCCAGCCTCCACTCACAGGGTCAGCGGGGTCTCCCACCCAACATACATGGATGGTTGATTCCAGCCTCCACTCACAGGGTCAGCGGGGTCTCCCACCCATCATACACGGATGGTAGATCCCAGCCTCCACTCACAGGGTCAGTGGGGTCTCCCACACATCATACACGGATGGTAGATTCCAGCCTCCACTCACAGGGTCAGAGGGGTCTCCCACCCATCATACACGGATGGTAGATCCCAGCCTCCACTCACAGGGTCAGCAGGGTGGGTCTCCCACCCATCATACAGGGATGGTAGATTCCAGCCTCCACTCACAGGGTCAGTGAGGTCTCTCACCCATCATACACGGATGGTAGATTCCAGCCTCCACTCACAGGTCAGTGGGGTCTCCCACACATCATACACGGATGGTAGATTCCAGCCTCCACTCCCAGGGTCAGTGGGGTCTCCCACCCATCATACACGGATGGTAGATTCCAGCCTCCACTCACATGGTCAGCGGGGTCTCCCACCCATCATACACGGATGGTAGATTCCAGCCATCACTGCATGAGCTGGACATAACTTTTTCAGGTATCTTACGGACAGTGGAGGATTGGGTGGGTCCTGATGTCCGTACGGGCCTATGTAGCGGGATTAACCAGTAAGTTCACTACATAGGAAGCAGGTGGCAGATAATAATGGCAGTAGATGCCCACCACTTACAGCAGGGAACAGAGCCGGCTCCATTCCCTGCTGTTTAACCTTTTAACCCCAGGCAGGAAGTGATAGAACCACCAGCTTTTTATACAGTGCAGCAGGATCTACTGACAATCACGCCCCATAGTGGTCAAGCGCCCCAATTTAAAATGTATCAAAATTAATCAAAAATATTAAATGTTCAAGTCGCCCCTCTCTTTTGCCATTTTTTTTTTTTTTTTTTTTTATAAAAAAAAAAATACGTACCACATATGCTCGAGTACAAGCCGACCCGAGTATAAGCCGAGGCACCTACTTTTGCCACAAAAAAACGGGAAAGCTTATTGACTCGAGTATAAGCCTAGGGTGGAAAATGCAGCAACTACTGGTGAAGTTCAAAAAATTAAAAAGGAATCCGTATAAAATTACATAGGCAGTTTAATGTCCCTCATAGACCAATATAGGCAGGTATATGTCCCTCTAGGCTGGTTATAGGCAGGTATATGTCCCCCCTAGGCAGGTTATAGGCAGGTATATGTCCCCCTAGGCAGGTTATAGGCAGGTATATGTCCCTCTAGGCTGGTTATAGGCAGGTATATGTCCCCCTAGGCAGGTTATAGGCAGGCATATGTCCCCCTAGGCAGGTTATAGGCAGGCTATGTTTCCCCCCAGGCAGGTTATAGGCAGGCTATGTCCCCCTAGGCAGGTTATAGGAAAGGGATATGTCCCCCTAGGGAGGTTTAGGCAGGAATATGTCCCCCTAGGCAGGTTATAGGCTGGCATATGTCCCCCTAGGCAGGTTATAGGCAGGCATATGTCCCCCTCGGAGTGTAATAGGCAGGCATTTGTCCCACTGGGCGGGTTATAGGCAGGCATATGATCCCCCATAGGCAGGTTATAGGCAGGTATGTGTCCCTCATAGGCAGGTATAGGCAGGTATTTGTCCCCCCTAGGCAGGTTATAGGCAGGTATATGTCCCCCTAGGCAGGTTATAGGCAGGTATATGTCCCCCCTAGGCAGGTTCTAGGCAGGCGTAGGTCCCCCCTAGGCTGGTTCTAGGCAGGCGTTGTTCCCCCTAGGCTGGTTCTAGGCAGGCGTAGGTCCCCCTAGGCTGGTTCTAGGCAGGCGTAGGTCCCCTCTAGGCTGGTTCTAGGCAGGGTAGTTCCCTCTAGGCTGGTTCTAGGCAGGCGTTAGTTCCCCTCTAGGCTGGTTCTAGGCAGGGTAGTTCCCCCTCTAGGCTGGTTTCTAGGCAGGCGTAGTTCCCCTCTAGGCTGGTTCTAGGAGGCGTTTTGTTCCCTCTAGGCTGGTTCTAGGCAGGCGTAGTTCCCCTCTAGGCTGGTTCTAGGCAGGCGTAGTTCCCCTCTAGGCTGGTACGAGGCAGGCGTAGTTCCCCTCTAGGCTGGTTCTAGGCAGGCGTAGTTCCCCTCTAGGCTGGTTCTAGGCAGGCGTAGTTCCCCTCTAGGCTGGTTCTAGGCAGGCGTAGTTCCCCTCTAGGCTGGTTCTAGGCAGGCGTAGTACCCCTCAAGGCTGGGTCTAGGCAGGCGTAGGTCCCCCTAGGCTGGTTCTAGGCAGGCGTAGGTCCCCCTAGGCTGGTTCTAGGCTGGCGTAGGTCCCCCTAGGCACGTTCTAGGCTGGGGAAGGACCCCCAAGGCTGGTTCATCGCTGGCGGAGGTACCCCAAGGCTGGTTCTAGGCAGGCGTAGGTCCCCCTAGGCTGGTTCTAGGCAGGCGTAGGTCCCCCTAGGCTGGTTCTAGGCTGGCCTAGGTCCCCCTAGGCTGGTTCTAGGCAGGGATTAAAAAAACAAAAACACTTACCTCGATTCCCCGCTGCTCCGCCTCCCGGGCGCTCCGCTCCGTCTTCCCGGCACAGGCAGGGTGATGTCATCAGGCTGCGCACGCAGCGTGAGTACACACACTGCCTGTGCCGGAAACTCTGGACAGCCGCGAGTTTGCGGCTGTCTGGAGTCCACTGCGGAGCAGGGAGCGCTCGCTCTATGCTCCGCAGTGGTATCTTCCCCCTCTATGCGCTCCGGAGGAGTCGCATACAAGTGAAGAGATCGCCGACAGTGCCTGGGCCACCGCAGTGCCTGGACGCTGTCGGCTGTACTCGGGATTCTGCTATATGCGCTCCATAAGGAGTCGCATGTAGCGGAAGTGTCCCTGCTGGCGCACGGGCCATCGCTGCGCCTGAGTGCCGACAGTGACTCGAGTATAAGCCGAGGTCGGCTTATACTCGAGTATATACGGTAATTGGTGTCGCTGCGTCCGACCTATTCAAATACAGTATAATTCATCCCGAGTGCTGAACACGGGAGAAGAAAACAGTCCAAACCCCAATATTTCACATCCCCTAAAAATGGGTCAAAAAGTCGCATAATATTACATGTCAGAGATATGTGTTTATTGTTTAAATGTTTGAAAATGCAAAGCATAAAATTTGTTTAAAAAAAAAAAAAGTCGCATAATGATATAAATAAAACCTCGGTCCGGCTCAGGTGCTCGGAGGGGAAACTTTAAAGTCATTGGTCGCAGCCACTGGCGCCGCGGCACAAATGTGGTATCGCAGGAATCACCTTGCAGAATTCAGCGAACACCTCATTGATACCATGGAGTGAACTCCATGAAAACCAGCACATTTTGTTGACATTTTGGCGCACTTAGAATTTTTTTCTTCTATGGTTTAGTCAATGGTTCCATTAAAAAGAACATCTTTTCCTGCAAAAAAAACAAAAAGCAAGCAAGCCCTCATATGTCTGTATGGAGGGAAGAACTGAAGAGCCATATTATTATGATCGGGTTGATTGCTTGCAGCGGGCTGCAGTGATTTTTCTACCTCCTGTACAAACATATAACGTCCGTAGTTGCTGCAGCTTCAAAAACCAAAAAAATCTATATTGATCAAGTTCCAACCAAAGATGGAGGAGGGAGCAAACGCTGGTTCCCCCCCAGAGAAATATGGAACCTGTGAGACGAGGGTGTCGGGCGGGTAAGTGGCCGGCGTGTACAAACAGCGTGTCCTGACGGGCCGCCTTCCTCTATTCAGTACAAACCGAAAGCATGGCCCCGGGTGAGGCAGCGCCGCCGCCAAATATCCCTGCTTTATTTTACGGATAAACACAGTGGGGAAAAGGAGGAGGGTTTATTTTTTAAAAAACCTTTTTGACTTTTTCCATGTTTTGGAGGTGATAAACATTTATAGTGAGGGGGGGTTGTTTCACTTGATTTCTATTTACTTTTACTCTTCAATTTTTTTTTCTTCTTTTACTTTATTCTTTTAGGGGACTGGAGTGAGAGGCGCTTGGTTGTGGATAGACTGTGTTGCGGTACAAGACTGTTCTGCTTTGTCTCCTAATCCAGTCGCCTCTCACTCGTTCTTCAGCATTCAAATCGGCTTCAAACACTGACATGAAAACCACCTCCTATTCGTCCGTTCTGAGCCGAGGATTTGCCGAGGTTTTTTCCACTTGGTTTTCTATCTGAGACTCCCATACAAATGACTTGCCAGAAGCAGCATCAGAAACGCGCCCCATTTGTAGATGAGGTAATGGATGAGCTTTTGGTGTGGATTCTGCCCCCAAAACAGCATCAAAAACCGCCCCCGGTTCATCTTCATTGATTACTGTGTAAAACCGCGATGCGTTTCACACACGGTGGTTTTTCCATGCGTTTAACCCGCTTATTTTCAGCGCTGAAAAATAAGTGGCGTCAGTTCTTGAGGTGTTTTCCAAAAATAAAATGTCCGTCAGAGTCGGGGGAGCGCGTCAGAGCCTCGTCTGCAAATGGGACACGTTTTTGATACTGCCCTGGTGAGAAAACCGTGCTGACAACCATGTGGAAAAAACTCCTCAAATCCTCGTCTGAAAACTGCTGCGCGGGAGGCGGCTTTCAGATGAGTATTTGAAGCTGATTTGGACACTGAAAAATAAGTGTCCAGATCGGTCGTGTGAATAATCAGACCGGAGGCCGTTGTGTGGCCCATGGTTGTCATGGCGACCGTAGGCACCCCACAGTCACCAGAGTGGGTGCCCATGGAGGACAGTGGAAGCCACCTACCTATTGACTGTGGCATCTATGGGGTGAAACAGATGGCATCGGAGTAAACTCTGGCAGCTAGAGCCGGTATGTCTCGGGAGCTCCGCAGGTAACGGCCCCAGGGGCCACGAGTTTGAGACCCCCGCCACGAGGCGTGGAGCAGCTGCCTTAGGAGGACTATTTCTAGAAGTCCTAGAAGTATTTCTGATACTTCTCACTGCCATAGATGTGAGGTCGGGTGCGGGCACAGAGTGACGGCACCTGTTATAACATAGCTTTGTATTACAGGGATCAAGCCCCATAAGTGCAGTGCGTGCGACATGGCGTACGGGACGACGGCGGACCTCCAGAGACACAACCGATCTGTGCACAGTCTGGAGAAGCCCTTCCAGTGTGCTACTGTGATTACAGCAGTGCAGAGGTGAGCGGGCGAGTGCATGGCATGAGGGCGAGGAGATGGCGCCTTCAGTTCATCTCCCTGCTGCCAGCATGATTGTAGGATGATTTTTTTTCCACCAGGGGCTGCCTCACCACAGAGTGTCACAGAGCCGCCGGCAGCTGCAGGCTCCCGCCTGCTGGTCAACCTGTGGGTGGTTCTCTAGCAGTAACTGACATATCGGCTCTGCTCTTCCTGTTACAGTGATATAAGTGCAGGAGTTTTATAATCTGAACTTACCTTTCTCTATCCTCAAAAGCAACCTGAAAACCCATCTATCCAAGAGCCTATAACCTACCATAACCCCGCTGCCCCTACACCCCCCACAAACAGGTCTGCCCCTCACTGCCTGTCTCTCTCTCCTTTTAGATTGTAAGCCTTTGTGGGCAGAGTCCTCTCTCGCTTTGTACCAGTTGTCAGTTATTGTTGTCACTGTACTTTGTTTAGACCTATGTTATGTATGTGACCCTCACACACACACACACACCCCACACACCCATGGGGCTAATGACACGCTAAAATAATAAGGTGCATAAGCCTCCAGAGCGCTTGGGGTTAAAACGTGTCATTAACTTAGATAAATAAGCTCCTGTGCTAGAGATAAGGCTCAGCAGGGAGTGACTCACCATGGTCAGATAAGAGGGCAGGGAGGGGTAGTAACCTAGAGAAACTTGTCTACATTAGCCATGGATAAAACATCCCCTAAACAAAGCTAAATCAACAAAGCAATGTATTTGGTAACACTCTTCATTTACCTTTCCTTACATGTTATAAGCTCAAAGATCATTGTGGTAAGAGTTCCCCTTTTAAAGGAGCTGTCTAAGACTTTTCAGAACCTCCAACTGCGGTAAGATAGTAAGGTCCGCCCTGCTCCCTCCCGGGTCGTGTTATGGGTCTTGGAGAACCACTTTAATAGAGATGATTAATTTGATGTCTCCTCTTAGACGAGTAGGATGAAGATCCACATCCGCTCTCACACGGGCGAGCGCCCCTTCACCTGCCTCCAGTGCTCGTTCGCCACAACCGATGCCTTCAAGCTGCGGAGACACGTGAGGACGCACACAGGTGAGTTGCCAATAAAGCTTATTGTAACACAAATGACAGGAGCCGCCGCCGCCGCCGTGCATAGGATGTGATGCGTCGGTTCGTACATTGCGCAGACACCTCTGCTCTGTAAAGTAATGGAGGAGCCCTCTGGTGACGGCTATGAGGCGACTTGTCATGTGCTTATTGCACAGGTCCGGGCCTCGGCAGGGTCACAGCTTCTTCTGTCCTACATGTTCTCTGTGTCTTTGTCGCAGGAGAGAAGCCGTACTCGTGTAACATCTGCCAGGCCAAGTTCACGCAGAGAGCCAGCATGAAGATGCACGTCCTGAGGAAGCACACGGAGAACCTGCCCAAAGAGCACTGCCCCATCTGCAACGCCGCCCTGTTTGGGAAACACGACGTACGTAAGTACTATCTGCAGCCGCGCCCCCCTCTTGTGTCAGCCTTAGTGCAGGCATCACAGCGGCTCCCATCACGAGGATGCCTGCCCTCCGCTGCTTCAGGGACGTTTACACCTAAATCCCCCAAAAATCTAATAATGAATAATTAGGAAAACCCCTCGGGCCCCTAATGACGGCGCTGCTTTCTTCAGTCCCCCCGCCCTTCAACAGCGGCAACTTTTGATATTTCTATGAGGATGTAAAGTACTGCGTCATTGAAAAATAATAATAATTTGCAGTAAGAACGTTGTGCCCCGGTGCGCTTGTCCTGGGGGGAGGGGGGTTCTGGTCCGCTTGTCCTGGGGGGAGGGGGGTTCGGTCCGCTTGTCCTGGGGGGAGGGGGGTTTCCGGTCCGCTTGTCCTGGGGGGAGGGGGGTTCCGGTGCGCTCGTCCGGGGGGGGGGAGGGGGGTTCCGGTGCGCTCGTCCTGGGGGGGGGGGGGGGGTTCCGGTGCGCTCGTCCGGGGGGGGGGGGGGGGTTCCGGTGCGCTCGTCCGGGGGGGGGAGGGGGGTTCCGGTGCGCTCGTCCGGGGGGGGGGGGGAGGGGGGGTTCCGGTGGCGCTCGTCCGGGGGTGGGGGGGGTTCCGGTGCGCTCGTCATTGGGGGGTTCGGTTGCGCTCGTCGGGGGGGGGGGGGGAGGGGGGGTTCCGGTGCGCTCGTCCTGGGGGGGGGGGGGGGGAGGGGGGGTTCCGTGGCGCTCGTCCGGGGGGGTGGGGAGGGGGGGTTCCGGTGCGCCTCGTCCGGGGGGGGGGGGGGAGGGGGGGTTCCGGTGCGCTCGTCCTCTGTGGAATTTGGAGCCTATAGGACTTCTTTATGGTTTATCTTGTGGATCTGCCAGGATTGTCATAAATAGACGCCACAAGGGAAAAATCCAGGGATAATACAGGAAACTGTTTTGTCTGGATTGTTCATTTAGGTTGCTCAAAATAGTATATGTGCCCCACCCTATCCATGCACTCCATAACAGGCCCCCGCCCTATCCATGCCCTCCATAACAGGCCCCCGCCCTATCCGTGCCCTCCATATCCGTGCCCTCAGTTGACTGCAGCTGTCAAAAGATGGCTATTATTTTTTTTTAAGCATGTCTGCATCCTGCTGACTGGGGGCCGCACAGCAGGGTCCTGGGGGGTGCATATTGTGCACCCCTGCTTTACACTATGTGTTAATGTCTCCGTCATCTTGTAGCCCGTTTTCTAACCCCGCGTTGTGTCCACATTTGCAGAGGTTCACATCCGCAAGCAGCACTCGTACCTGGAGACCCCAATAAAGTGTCGCTTCTGCCCAAAGACCTTCCACGAGCGCTACATCCTCCGGCAGCACCAACAGGATCACCGGAACGACAAGCAAGGAGGAGGTCAGAGCGGCCGGGCCAGGAAGGTGAGCGGCGGGAAACGGGGCGGCGCAGCGGAGGACGGGGCACGGGGCGGTGCTGCTGCTAGTGCTGCAGGTCTTACGTCTGCTTTTCTGCCTTCACCAGGGGGATGTGGCCAATGGCGAAGGTCAAGACGCCGAGAGCGGGTCCAAAGAGAATTGTCTGACTTGGAAGCTTCTCCCCGGCAGCGAGGAGGCGCAGCTATTCGTGAATGTGGATGAGAGGGAGCAGCCCGGCACGGTGACGGAGCTGCACAGCATCCCCATGCAGGTGGAGGACGGCAGCATCGTGCAGGCGCTGGTGGTGCAGAGCGCGGAGCAGGTGGACGCCGCAGAGCTGCATGCGCAGGTGTATGAGCTGCAGGATCTGGGGGAGGTTCTGCAGCCTCTGATAGAGCAGCACGCTTCTGCCGGCTCCATAGTCATCGCTATGAACGGCGCCCTGGATCCCTCTCTGCTGACTGAACCCGATCAGGTAAGGTACCCCTCACTGACTGGACCCAACACACACAACACACACACACACACACCTACCCCCCATTCTGACTAGGCCTGTGATAATGTACCCCCTCTGCATCCGGTGGGTTCCCGGCTGGTGCATACCCTCTGCAGCCGCCGGCTCCCCGGAGCAAACCCCATTCTATGGAGTAAGTGCTGCCATTAGTGATGCATCATGCCGGTAATTATCTCTGTTCTTGTACATTTTTTAGGACATGAACCCAAATAACAACCCCCAGGACTCGGCTGTTTCTTCTGCGCAGGCGCGGAGGGGACGGAGGCTACAGCTGCCTACTCCCGAGCAACAGATCGGTAAGGTCTCCGCACTGATCAGTCATTGATCCTACACGGCTGCCGTTCTAGAGCCCACCGTAGCTTACGGCTTCCCTTAGTACGATTCCTATAATCCAGAACCACAGAGGGGTACCTATTACTTTACTCCCATGTACTACAGCACCCATCGTGGTGTGGGATCCACCGGGCTCCTTGTGCCAGTAATGCACAGTGGGTTGTAAATCTCGTCCTCATTGTTAAACGTTCCGGCCACAAACTTCATTGTGTTTTCCTGATATTTTATGTGACCGAGCGACACAAAGTAACGAGAATCTGTGAGGCGGGAAGAGAATGATTTGCAGTTTTCAAAATTTTTGCAAATTAAAAATCTGAACAGCGCTTGATGCCTGCTAATTCAGCCTCTTGCACTCGGATCCCCCCCAAATAACATCCAGTGGGACCAAGGCCCCTCATTAGTAAACAGAGAACATCTCTATGTAGTTTATTCTCAGTAGAATTACAGCTGTTTGAAGGCCTCATAGGTTTGTTACAGAACATTAGTGAACAAAAAGCATCATGAAAACCAAGGAACCCAGCAGACCGCTCAGGGATGAAGTTGTGACAAAGTGTATCGCAGGGTTATGTTTTATAGCCCAAGCTCTGAACATCTCATGGAGCACTGTTTAATCTGTCATGTATGAATAAGAAGGGCGGTGCTGGCGGGGTGTCCTCCCCATTCATTTCTATGGGAGTTCTGAAGTGGCGGAGTGGGTGTGCTCCGCTTTACTGGGAATCACTGCGGTTTTTTTTAGACGTGAAACGCCTGAAACCGCGTCCTTCATGTGTCCACACCTCGTGGTCAGCAGCGGACGCCCTCCCCCGTGGTTCTACCCTCCAGCTGCGGGTGGCGCTCCATTAACGCTGTCGCTCTGGATTCCCAGCAGAGGTCAAGCTTCATCGGTGTAAAGAGTGCGACAAGTCGTTTGCCACCGGCCTGGAGCTCCTGAAGCATAAGAAGGCCCATAAGGTGGAGAACCTGTTCAAGTGCCCGTTCTGTGAGCACGAGACCCCGGAGGTGAGTCCGCAGCGGCTGGCCTGGGGCGTGGCGTCTCCTTATGGCCACTGCCTGCGCCCCATGACTGCTACTGCCTCATGCTGGTCTAATAGACGGGTGCACTGTGTGTGCGTCACAGTGTGACAGGAGCTCTGCTGTGTCCTGTGGCGGCCATATTGCTTCATGCTGGTCTAATAGACGGGTGCGCTGTGTGTGCGTCACAGTGTGACAGGAGCTCTGCTGTGTCCTGTGGCGGCCATATTGCCTCATGCTGGTCTAATAGACGGGTGCGCTGTGTGTGCGTCACAGTGTGACGGGAGCCCTGCTGTGTCCTGTGGCGGCCATATTGCATCATACTGGTCTAATAGACGGGTGCACTGTGTGTGCGTCACAGTGTGACAGGAGCTCTGCTGTATCCTGCGGCGGCCATATTGCATCATACTGGAGCTGTCCTAAATCATTCTTACTCTTCTTGGTTCCTCAGGCTGAGGAGTTGATCCTTCACATCCAAATTCACAGTGAAGACCGACCCTTCCATTGTGACCAGTGCAACTATTCCACCACAGATGCCTTCAAACTGACCAGACACAAGAGGACGCATACAGGTTAGTAACGAATGGGAACGTAGGAGCGCTGTGTTCTCCATTCTTTACTATGGGAGTTCCCAGTACAGGGGAGCGCTGTGTTCTCCATTCTGTTCTATGAGAGTTCCTGGTACAGCGGAGCGCAGTGTTCTCTCCATTCTGTTTTATTGGAGTTCCGGTACAGGGGAGCGCTGTGTTCTCTCCATTCTGATCTATGAGAGTTCCTGGTACAGCGGAGCGCAGTGTTCTCTCCATTCTGTTTTATGGGAGTTCCCGGTACAGGGGAGCGCTGTGTTCTCTCCATTCTCCTCTATGGGAGTTCCCAGTACAGGGGAGCGCTGTGTTCTCCATTCTCCTCTATGGGAGTTCCCAGTACAGGGGAGCACTGTGTTCTCCATTCTGTTCTATGGGAGTTCCCAGTACAGGGGAGCGCTGTGTTCTCCATTCTCCTCTATGGGAGTTCCCAGTACAGGGGGGGGGCACTGTGTTCTCCATTCTGTTCTATGGGAGTTCCCAGTATATCGGAGCGCTGTGTTGTCTCCATTCTTTTCTATAGGAGTTCCCAGTATAGCGGAGCGCTGTGTTGTCTCCATTCTTTTCTATAGGAGTTCCCAGTACAGGGGAGCGCTGTGTTCTTCATTCTCCTCTATGGGAGTTCCCAGTACAGGGGAGCACTGTGTTCTCCATTCTGTTCTATGGGAGTTCCCAGTACAGGGGAGCGCTGTGTTCTCCATTCTCCTCTATGGGAGTTCCCAGTACAGGGGAGAGCTGTGTTCTCCATTCTCCTCTATGGGAGTTCCCAGTACATGGGAGCGCTGTGTTCTCCATTCTGTTCTATGAGAGTTCCTGGTACAGCGGAGCGCAGTGTTCTCTCCATTCTGTTTTATTGGAGTTCCCGGTACAGGGGAGCGCTGTGTTCTCTCCATTCTGTTCTATGAGAGTTCCTTGTACAGCGGAGCGCAGTGTTCTCTCCATTCTGTTTTATTGGAGTTCCCGGTACAGGGGAGCGCTGTGTTCTCTCTATTCTGTTCTATGGGAGTTCCCAGTACAGGGGAGCGCTGTGTTCTCTCCATTCTGGTCTATGGGAGTTCCCATTACAGGGGAGCGCTGTGTTCTCTCCATTCTGGTCTATGGGAGTTCTCAGTACAGGGAGCGCTATGTTCTTCATTCTCCTCTATGGGAGTTCCCAGTACAAGGGAGCGCTGTGTTCTTCATTCTGTTCTATGGGAGTTCCCGGTACAGGGGAGCACTGTGTTCTCCATTCTGTTCTATGGGAGTTCCCGGTACAGGGGAGCACTGTGTTCTCTCCATTCTGGTCTATGGGAGTTCCCAGTACAGGGGAGCGCTGTGTTCTCTCCATTCTGGTCTATGGGAGTTCCCATTACAGGGGAGCGCTGTGTTCTCTCCATTCTGGTCTATGGGAGTTCTCTGTACAGGGGAGCGCTGTGTTCTCTCCATTCTGGTCTATGGGAGTTCCCAGTACAGGGGAGCGCTGTGTTCTCTCCATTCTGGTCTATGGGCGTTCCCAATACAGGGGAGCGCAGTGTCCTCCATTCTGTCCTATGAGAGTTCCCATAGAACAGAACGAAGAACACAGCGCTCTCCTGGAGAATCTTCCACATGCCTGACCAGATCTCCATTCTGAGTGACACTCTTTTGGGGCCCAGAGCTGGAACATACACTAAATAGGCCTTTCCTATCGACAACCATTAGAGTGCATGGTGGGGGCAACGCTGTGATGCTTCAGTGATCCTGTGGACCCGTTCCTCAGGCTATGGCCCCCGGACCCGTTGCTTGGGCCCCCCCCCCTCCTTTGCTCAGGCCCTGCCCTCTCCCCCCATTTCTCAGGCTATGGCCCCCGGACCCCGTTGCTCGGGGCCCCCCCTCTTTGCTCAGGCCCCCTGCCCTCTCCCCCCATTTATCAGGGTATGGGCCCCGGACCCTGTTGCTCGGGGCCCCCCCCCCTCCTTTGCTCAGGCCCTGCCCTCTCCCCCCATTTCTCAGGCTATGGCCCCCGGACCCTGTTGCTCGGGCCCCCCCCTCCTTTGCTCAGGCCCTGCCCTCTCCCCCCGTTCCTCAGGCTATGGCCCCCGGACCCTGTTGCTCGGGCCCCCCCCCCCCCCTCCTTTCCTCAGGCCCTGCCTCTCCCCCGTTCCTCAGGCTATGGCCCCCGGACCCTGTTGCCCGGCCCTCTCCCCCCCCGTTCCTCAGGCCCTGCCCTCTCCCCCCGTTCCTCAGGCTATGGCCCCCGGACCCTGTTGCTCGGGGCCCCCCCCCCCCCTTTCCTCAGGCCCTGCCCTCTCCCCCCGTTCCTCTGGCCCCTCTGGTAATATCTCTGCTTTCTGTAGGTGAGCGGCCGTTCTCGTGCTCTGTTTGTCAGATCAAGTTCACCCAGAAATCCACCATGGAGATGCACGTTCTGCGGAAACACACGAATGAGCTGCCCAAGCTGGCGTGCCCGCTGTGCGACACCGTCCTGACCGGGAAGGTCGGCCTGAGTGAGTATCGCGGGTCCCCGGAGCTGGCGGGTGTGGGGAGGGTGTAGAGGAGACGTTATATCAAGGGGGTGCTCCATTACTGGTCATGGTCCCCACCGTCCCCCATAGTCCTGCCCTTTGGGGTGCACAGTAGCTGGGGTGTTGCAGGGATTCCCTGTTTTCTTTGATCCCCTCTGGGCAGCGGCGTTACCCGGGGCATCGGTTTGGGCCGAGCTCTGACCCTTTCTGCACCATCCTGTCTTACAGAAATTCACATGCGCAAGCAGCACTCCCAGACCGAGAAGGCCCTGAGGTGCCGCTTCTGCCCGGCCACCTTCCACGAGCGCTTCGTCCTCCGTCAGCATCAGAAAGTCCATCAGAAGGAGAAAGCGGCGAAGCCGAGCGGGGCCGGGGTCAAGAGGAGAGCGCTGATGAGGAACGTGAGTGCGAAGACGGTCAGTGAGCAGAACCGACCACTAAGGGGCGCCCCCACCGCAGATAGTGACCAGTGATGGGGCGCCCCCACCGCAGATAGTGACCAGTGATGGGGCGCCCCCGTGGCCCGGGGGGCCCCAAGATAGTGACCAGTGATGGGGCGCCCCCACCGCAGATAGTGACCAGTGATGGGGCGCCCCCACCGCAGATAGTGACTAGTGATGGGGCGCCCCCACCGCAGATAGTGACCAGTGATGGGGCGCCCCCACCGCAGATAGTGACCAGTGATGGGGCGCCCCCACCGCAGATAGTGACCTGTGATGGGGCGCCCCCTCCTCAGATAGTGACTAGTGATGGGGCGGCTCTCTCCGCAGATAGTGACTAGTGATGGGGCGGCTTCCTCCCCAGATAGTGACTAGTGATGGGGCGGCCCCCTCCACAGATAGTGACTAGTGATGGGGCGGCTCACTCCGCAGATAGTGACTAGTGAGGGGGCGGCTCTCCCAGTTTAGTGACTAGTGTGGGGGGTTCTGAGGATGTGATGGGGCGGCTTCTCCACAGGATAGTGACTAGTGATGGGGGTTTTCCAGGTGTGTATGGGGCGGATCTTCCACAGATAGTGACTAGTGATGGGGCGGCTCTCCCACAGATAGTGACTAGTGATGGGCGGTCTTCTCCCAGATAGTGACTAGTGATGGGGCGGCTTCTCCCAGATAGGGGACTAGTGATGGGGCGGCTCTCTCCGCAGATAGTGACTAGTGATGGGGCGGCTCTCTCCGCAGATAGTGACCAGTGATGGGGCGGCTCTCTCCGCAGTTTAGTAAACTAGTGAGGGGCGGCTCTCTCCCAGAAAGTGACTAGTGATGGGGGGTCTGCTAGGTGTGTGATGGGGCGGTCTCTCCACAGATAGTGACAAAGTGATGGGGGTTGCTAGGTGTGATGGGGCGGCTCTCCACAGATAGTGACTAGTGATGGGGCGGCTCCCTCCGCAGATAGTGATTTGTGATGGGGCGGGCTCCCTCCCAGATAGTGACTAGTGATGGGGCGGCTCCCTCCGCAGATAGTGACTAGTGATTGGGCGGCTCCCACCGCAGATAGTGACTAGTGATGGGGCGGCTCCCTCCCAGATAGTGACTAGTGATGGGGGGGCCCCCTCCCAGATGTGACTAGTGATGGGGGGGCCCCTCCACAGATAGTGACTTTGGATGGGGCGCCCCTCCACAGATAGTGACTAGTGATGGGGCGCCCCTCCCAGTAGTGTAGTGATGGGCGTCCTCCAAGATAGTGATAGTGATGGGCGCTCCCACCACAGATAGTGACTAGTGATGGGGCGGCTCCCTCCACAGATAGTGACTAGTGATGGGGCGGCTCCCTCCACAGATAGTGACTAGTGATGGGGCGGCTCCCTCCACAGATAGTGACTAGTGATGGGGCGCCCTCCACAGATAGTGACTAGTGATGGGGCGGCCCCCCACAGATGGTGATAGTGATGGGGCGGCTCCCCCGGCAGATAGTGACTAGTGATGGGGCGGCTCTCTCCACAGATAGTGACTAGTGATGGGGCGGCTCTCTCCACAATAGTGATATGTGATTGTGCCGGCCCCCCCCCCCCCCATAGTTGACTAGTGATGGGCGGCTCCCACTACAGTAGTGACTAGTGATGGGCGGCTCCCTCCACAGATTAGTGACTAGTGATGGGGCGGCTCTCCTACAGATAGTGACTATGATGGGGCGGCTCTCTCCACAGATAGTGAGTAGTGATGGGGCGGCTCTCTCCACATTAGTGAGTAGTGATGGGGCGGCTCTCTCCACAGATGGTGACTAGTGATGGGGCGGCTCTCTCACAGATGGGTGACTAGTGATGGGGCGGCTCTCCACAGATAGTGACCAGTGATGGGGCGGCTCTCTCCACAGATAGTGACTAGTGATGGGGCGCCCCTACCACAGATAGTGACTAGTGATGGGGCGCCCCTACCACAGATAGAGACTAGTGATAGGGTTGCTCTGTGTGATGGGGCGGCTCTCTCCACAGATAGTGACTAGTGATGGGCGGCTCCCTCCACAGATAGTGACTAGTGATGGGGCGCTCCCTCCAACCGATAGTGACTAGTGATGGGGCGCGCTCTCTCACAGATAGTGACTAGTGATGGGGCGGCTCCACTACAGATAGTGACTAGTGGATGGGGCGGCTCCTCCACAGATAGTGATAGTGATGGGGCGGCTCTCTCACAGATAGTGACTAGTGATGGGGGGCTCTCTCCACAGATAGTGACTAGTGATGGGGCGGCTCTCTCCACAGATTAGTGACCAGTGATGGGGCGGCTCTCTCCACAGATAGTGACTAGTGATGGGGCGGCTCTCTCCACAGATAGTGACTAGTGATGGGGCGGCTCTCTCCACAGATAGTGACTAGTGATGGGGCGGCTCTCTCCACAGATAGTGACTAGTGATGGGGCGGCTCTCTCCACAGATAGTGACTAGTGATGGGGCGGCTCACTCCACAGTTAGGGTCTAGATCTGGGGATTGCTCTGTGTGATGGGGCGGCTCTCTCCGCAGATAGTGACTAGTGATGGGGCGGCTCTCTCCACAGATAGTGACTAGTGATGGGGCGGCTCTCTCCACAGATAGTGACTAGTGATGGGGTGTGCTAGGTGTGATGGGGCGGATCTCTCCACAGATAGTGAGTAGTGATGGGGCGGCTCTCTCCACAGATAGTGACTAGTGATGGGGCGGCTCTCTCCACAGATAGTGACCAGTGATGGGGCGGCTCTCTCCACAGATAGTGACTAGTGATGGGGCGGCTCCCTCCACAGATAGTGACTAGTGATGGGGCGGCTCCCTCCACAGATAGTGACTAGTGATGGGGCGGCTCTCTCCACAGATAGTGACTAGTGATGGGGCGCCCCCTCCACAGATAGTGACCAGTGATGGGGCGGCTCTCTCCGCAGATAGTGACCAGTGATGGGGCGGCTCTCTCCACAGATAGTGACCAGTGATGGGGCGGCTCTCTCCACAGATAGTGACTAGTGATGGGGCGGCTCTCTCCACAGATAGTGAGTAGTGATGGGGCGGCTCTCTCCACAGATAGTGACTAGTGATGGGGCGGCTCCCTCCACAGATAGTGACTAGTGATGGGGTGTGCTCTGTGTGATGGGGCGGCTCTCTCCACAGATAGTGACTAGTGATGGGGTGTGCTCTGTGTGATGGGGCGGCTCTCTCCACAGATAGTGACTAGTGATGGGGCGCTCTCTCAAGATATGACTAGTGATGGGGTGTGCTCTGTGTGATGGGGCGGCTCTCTCCACAGATAGTGACTAGTGATGGGGCGGCTCTCTCTCACAGATAGTGACTATGATGGGGCGGCTCTCTCCCAGATAGTGACTAGTGATGGGGCGGCTCTCTCCACAGATAGTGTCTAGTGATGGGGCGGCTCTCTCCACAGATAGTGACGTGTGATGGGGCGGCTCCCTCCACAGATTAGTGGACTAGTGATGGGGCGGCTCTCTCCCCAGAGAGCGACGAGTGATGGGGTGTGCTCTGTGTGAGGGGGCGGCTCTCTCCCCAGAGAGTGCCTAGTGATGGGGCGGCCCGCTCCTCAGATAGTGACTAGTGATGGGGCGGCTCCCTCCACAGATAGTGACTAGTGATGGGGTGTGCTCTGTGTGATGGGCGGCTCTCTCCACAGATAGTGACTAGTGATGGGGCGGCTCTCTCCACAGATAGTGACTAGTGATGGGGCGGCTCTCTCCACAGATAGTGACTAGTGATGGGGCGGCTCTCTCCACAGATAGTGACCAGTGATGGGGCGGCTCCCTCCGCAGATAGTGACTAGTGATGGGGCGGCTCCCACCACAGATAGTGACTAGTGATGGGGCGGCTCTCTCACAGATAGTGACTAGTGATGGGGTGTGCTCTGTGTGATGGGGCGGCTCTCTCCACAGATAGTGACTAGTGATGGGGCGGCTCCCTCCACAGATAGTGACTAGTGATGGGGCGCCCCCACCACAGATGGTGACTAGTGATGGGGCGGCTCCCTCCACAGATAGTGACTAGTGATGGGGCGGCTCTCTCCACAGATAGTGACTAGTGATGGGGCGGCTCTCTCCACAGATAGTGACTAGTGATGGGGCGGCTCTCTCCACAGATAGTGACTAGTGATGGGGCGGCTCTCTCCACAGATAGTGACTAGTGATGGGGCGGCTCTCTCCACAGATAGTGACTAGTGATGGGGCGGCTCTCTCCACAGATAGTGACTAGTGATGGGGCGGCTCTCTCCACAGATAGTGACTAGTGATGGGGCGCTCTCTCCACAGATAGTGACTAGTGATGGGGCGGCTCTCTCCACAGATAGTGACTAGTGATGGGGCGGCTCTCTCCACAGATAGTGACTAGTGATGGGGCGGCTCTCTCCACAGATAGTGACTAGTGATGGGGCGGCTCCCTCCACAGATAGTGATGAGGTGTGCTCTGTGTGATGAGGTGTGCTCTGTGTGATGGGGCGGCTCTCTCCACAGATAGTGATGGGGTGTGCTCTGTGTGATGGGGCGGCTCCCTCCACAGATAGTGACTAGTGATGGGGCGGCTCTCTCCACAGATGGTGACTAGTGATGGGGCGGCTCTCTCCACAGATAGTGACTAGTGATGGGGCGGCTCTCTCCACAGATAGTGACTAGTGATGGGGCGGCTCCCTCCACAGATAGTGACCAGTGATGGGGCGGCTCCCTCCACAGATAGTGACTAGTGATGGGGCGGCTCTCTCCACAGATAGTGACTAGTGATGGGGTGTGCTCTGTGTGATGGGGCGGCTCTCTCCACAGATAGTGACTAGTGATGGGGCGGCTCTCTCCACAGATAGTGACTAGTGATGGGGCGGCTCTCTCCACAGATAGTGACTAGTGATGGGGCGGCTCTCTCCACAGATAGTGACTAGTGATGGGGCGGCTCCCTCCACAGATAGTGACAAGTGATGGGGCGGCTCTCTCCACAGATAGTGACTAGTGATGGGGCGGCTCTCTCCACAGATAGTGACTAGTGATGGGGCGGCCCCCTCCACAGATAGTGACTAGTGATGGGGCGGCTCCCACTACAGATAGTGACTAGTGATGGGGCGCTCTCTCCACAGATAGTGACTAGTGATGGGGCGCTCCCTCCACAGATAGTGACCAGTGATGGGGCGGCTCGCTCCACCGATAGTGACTAGTGATGGGGTGTGCTCTGTGTGATGGGGTGTGCTCTGTGTGATGGGGCGGCTCCCTCCACAGATAGTGACGACTGATGGGGCGGCTCCCTCCACAGATAGTGACCAGTGATGGGGCGGCTCTCTCCACAGATAGTGACTAGTGATGGGGCGGCTCTCTCCACAGATAGTGACTAGTGATGGGGCGGCTCTCTCCACAGATGGTGACTAGTGATGGGGCGGCTCTCTCCACAGATGGTGACTAGTGGTGAGGTGGCTCTGTTTAGGGTGTGCTAGGTGTATGGGGCGGCTCTCTCCACAGATAGTGATGGGGTGTGGCTACTAGTGTGATGTGATGGGGCGCCTCCACCAGATAGTGACTGGGGGTGTGCTCTGTGTGATGGGGCGGCTCTCTCCACAGATAGTGATGGGGTGTGCTCTGTGTGATGGGGTGTGCTCTGTGTGATGGGGTGTGCTCTGTGTGATGGGGCGGGTCACACCAATCTCGGAAACGAAACCCGAAACATAAACAGACGCCACCGGTCACTGAGCAGAACCAACCCCTTCAAGGGGCGCTCCCACCACAGAAATTGGCTATTTATAGGGTGTGATGGGGCGGGTCCCACCTATCTCACAAACGGACCCCTGCTTGATTCAAAGCTGAGGGCTTGGTCTCTTCAGTGTATAATGTGGGACACTCTCACCACAATGATTTGATTTCCTCTTAGAGCTCGCAGGTGTCTCAAGTTACAGAGACCTCTCCCTGCAGTCTCAAAGCTCTCATCAGTCCGACTGGCCATAGTGAGCCACCACCTGCAGAGTCTTAGCTCTAGCACAGAAGCTTTGTTTGCTTAACTAAATGACGAGCTTTCCCTCTTTAGAGCTCTGTAGTCTTGTGTAATACACTGTGTAAACTTCCTGCAGTCATGTCAGTGTAACAGGAATGGCTAGGAACAGCAGAGCTGATGTGTCAGACTGCTATAGACCCGCCCACAGCCTGAACAAAAAGTGCAAGTGTAAAGCTGGCTGTGAACCTGTGAAACTTTATGAGAAAACCCTTTTAATTAAGGCATTACAGGGCCCCTGGCATCTGCTGAGGGGCCCCCACGTAGTGCTGAGATCTTGGTACAAGGGATACACTCCATGGCTGTGGCTGCTCAGAGCCCATTGGAAGGGCTCCCTCACCCCCAGATGCTTGGGGGCCCTCCCGATACCGCTGTCAGAGGGTCTAAGATGTGTATGGAGCCTGGACTGGTCTCCTGTTGGTACTTCAGGGGTTACATGGGGCATCACCTCATCTTAGTTAAGGGGGTGTCCTTTCCACGCTGTTTTACAAAGTCTGCCTTCCCCCTCCTTCCAGCTTCAGGCTCCTGCTTCCTGTTCAGGTTGTGGGCAGTTCTACAGCTTCAGGCTTCTGCTTCCTATTCAGGCTGTGGGTGGTTCTACAGCTTTAGGCTCCTGCTTCCTGTTCAGGCTGTGGGTGGTTCTCCAGCTTTAGGCTCCCGCTTCCTGTTCAGGCTGTGGGCGCTTCTACAGCTTCTGGTTCCCGCTTCCTATTCAGGTTGTGGGCGGTTCTACAGCTTCAGACTCCGGCTTGATGTTTATGTTGTGGGTGGTTCTACAGCTTCAGGCTCCCGCTTCCTGTTCCACCTGCGGGTAGGTCTATAGCTTCAGGCTCCCACTTCCTGTTCAGGCTGTGGGTGGTTCTACTGCTTCAGGCTCTCGCTTCCGGTACCACCTGTGGGAGGTTCTGTAGCTTCAGGCTCCAGCTTCCTGTTCAGGCTGTGGGTGGTTCTACAGCTTCAGGCTCCCACTTCCTGTTCAGGCTGTGGGCGATTCTACAGCTTCAGGCTCCCACTTCCTGTTCAGGCTGTGGGCGGTTCTACAGCTTCAGGCTCCCACTTCCTGTTCCTGCTCTGCTAATTCTAGCTGAGCCTGTTAGAGGGACATTAAGGGGTATTAGCAGCAGGGCAGAAGGCTACAGAGCTCTAAAGGGTTTAAGTTTGTCAGTAAGGAGCGTAAGCTCATGTACTGCTGATAAGACACCTCACCATCCCGACCACTTCCAGAGCAGATGGATGGTCGGTAACCTAGGGAATCCTGTCTACACAAGCAGGAGGTAAGAATTGCTCTAACTCTGAAAGGAAGCAAAGTCAGAACAGCAATGTATTTGGTAATAGTCCTGGTTAGGGTTACACATGTTGACTGTGCGGTGAGTGCCCCTTTCATGGTGTTGGTTATTCGTGATCATGGTCTGTGGGTGGTGACGGCCTCTTCTTCCTTCACCAGAACAATCCCCCGGGTCTGCAGGACGGGGAGCGGAGCCCGGGGCCCCAGGACGAGGTCTTTTCCTGGCAGGTGGTCCCCGCAGAGCAGGAGGCGGAGATCCATTTTCTCATCAGCGGCTCGGAGGAGATGGCGCCCGTGTCGGAGTACCACGTCCTGCCCGTGCAGGTGGAGGACGGCAGCGTCATTGGCATCCAGGTGGCCGGGCTCCCGGGGGTGGAGCAGGTCATTATAAGGAAGGACGTCTGAGAGCGCTCACGCCTCTGGGCTCAAAGTGTGGAGGCGCCCTGGAGCGCAGGAGGGGGCGTCCGACCTGCCCCCGAGGGGCTGCAGAAGCTGGTACTGTCACTGTGCACCTGTCCCTCCGCAAGGGGCGGCGGCGGGGCTCTTCCGGGTACCGCCGCTGTGCCCCCGTCCCTCTGCAGGGGGCGGCGGCGGGGCTCTTCTGGGTACCGCCGCTGTGCACCCGTCTCTCTGCAGGGGGCGGCGGCGGGGCTCTTCCGGGTACCGATTCCGTGCACCTGTCTCTTCACAGGGGGCGGCGGCGGGGGGGGCTCGTCCGGGTACCGACTCCGTGCACCCGTCCCTCTCAGGGGGGGCAGGCGGGGCTCTTTGGGTACTGACGCTGTGCACCGTCCCTCTGCAGGGGGCGGCAGCGGGACTCTTCCGGGTACCGACTCCGTGCACCTGTCCCTCCGCAAGGGGCGGTGGCGGGGCTCTTCCGGGTACCGACGCCGTGCACCTGTCCCTCCGCAGGGGGCGGCAGCAGGGCTCTTCCGGGTACCGACGCCGTGCACCTGTCCCTCCGCAGGGGGCGGCAGCAGGACTCTTCCGGGTACCGACGCCGTGCACCTGTCCCTCCGCAGGGGGGCAGCGGCGGGGCTCTTCCGGGTACCACTGCTGTGCACTCATCCCTCTGCAGGGGGGCAGCGGCGGGGCTCTTCTGGGTACGCGACTCGTGCACCTGTCCTCCGCAGGGGGCGGCAGCAGGGCTCTTCTGGGTACCGCCGCTGTGCACCCATCCCTCTGCAGGGGGCAGCGGCGGGGCTCTTCTGGGTACCGACTCCGTGCACCTGTCCCTCCGCAGGGGGCGGCAGCAGGGCTCTTCTGGGTACCGCCGCTGTGCACCCATCCCTCTGCAGGGGGCGGGCGGCGGGGACTCTTCCGGGTACCGACGCCGTGCACCTGTCCCTCCGCAGGGGGCAGGCAGGCGGGCGAGGCGGGGCTCTTCCGGGTACCGACGCCGTGCACTCATCCCCCCACAGGGGGCGCCAGGACATTTGCTGCTTCTGTATATTGTTATTTAAAAGAATAAAGTTTTATTAAGTAAATCGGAGGCGCGGGGTTAACGGATCCCAATCACAGGGACTGGGCAGAGACCCGGTGCGGGCGGTGATGAGGGGCGGAGGACGCCCTCCTGGAAGTCTCATCATTGCTCTCTAAAACTTCCCACTCTTCAAGATCTCTGCTTGCTGTGAGTGAATAGGAACAAATATGGGATCTGCCCTGTCTCCCCGCAGGGGATTCGTTACAGTTGCATACAGTCTTCTGAGCTGAGGCTTTGCTGCTCTGTATCAGATTCCCTTGTAGCCGCCTCTCATTTCCTGACAGCAAGCAGAGGTTTTGACAGTGATGAATCTAAATATTATAGAAGTGTTTACTACATGATCGGGAAGCTGAACTAAGAGCTCCAGAGCGGCCGCTCCCTGATGAGGGTGAACGCTGCCGCCATCTTGGATTTGAAATTGGAAGCCGTGCTTCCCTGATGGGTGTAGGAGGTGATGGCACCATGAGCTTGTAAAAATTTAGGCAGTGATTTTTGAAACCATGGGGGTGTCAAACCCCAGCTGGGGTTTTCACTGTATGGTTCTTTTAACAGTGGTTTTTTTGGCTGAGGGTTGTTAATTTGCCCCGGTTCTTCCTGCCACACAATCTGCGCAAAAACCCCATTGTAAGCACCCATTACAAGGGGAATTCACTGCCCGCCCTTTTTGAGGGTTCGTTACACTGTGTTTATATTCACTAGCTTGAGGGACTGTTAAGCATATAGATATAGTGGAACAAACCTTCAAGCTGCAGTGTATCGTGTCCTCAGCTGCAGTGAATAAATCACATAGACACAATGTAACAAACCCTCAGCTGCAGTGAATGAAGCATAGACAGTGTAACAAACCCTCAGCTGCAGTGAATTGCACTGTATGGGTGCTTTCACACAGTGTGTTTTTTTGTGCAGCAGAATACTGCATTAATTGCTGTTCCTTCCTGCACACAAATCATGGCAAAAACCCACTGTGTGAAGCACCCATACAGTGCAATTCACTGCAGCTGAGGGTTTGTTACACTGTCTATGCTTCATTCACTGCAGCTGAGGGTTTGTTACATTGTGTCTATGTGATTTATTCACTGCAGCTGAGGGTTCATTACACTGTCTATGTGCTTTATTCACTGCAGCTGAGGGTTTGTTACACTGTCTATGTGCTTTATTCACTGCAGCTGAGGGTTTGTTACACTGTCTATGTGCTTTATTCACTGCAGCTGAGGGTTTGTTACACTGTCTATGTGCTTTATTCACTGCAGCTGAGGGTTTGTTACACTGTCTATGTGCTATATTCCACTGCAGCTGAGGTTTGTTACACTGTCTATGTGCTTTATTCACTGCAGCTGAGGGTTCGTTACACTGTCTATGCGCTTTATTCACGACAGCTGAGGGTTTGTTACACTGTCTATGTGCTTTATTCACTGCAGCTTAGGGTTTGTCACACTGTCTATGTGCTTTATTCACTGCAGCTGAGGGTTTGTTACACTGTCTATGTGCTTTATTTACTGCAGCTGAGGGTTTGTTACACTGTCTATGCGCTTCATTCCGTGCAGCTGAGGGTTTGTTACCCTGTGTCTATGCGCTTTATTCACTGCAGCTGAGGGTTTGTTACACTGTCTATGCGCTTTATTCACTGCAGCTGAGGGTTTGTTACACTGTCTATGTGCTTTATTCACTGCAGCTGAGGGTTTGTTACCCTGTGTCTATGCGCTTTAGTCACTGCAGCTGAGGGTTTGTTACACTGTGTCTATGCGCTTTATTCACTGCAGCTGAGTGTTTGTTACCCTGTGTCTATGCGCTTTATTCACTGCAGCTGAGGGTTTGTTACACTGTCTATGCGCTTTATTCACTGCGGCTGAGCGTTTGTTACACCGTGTCTGCTGCGCCCTTTGGCAGGTAAGCCCAATGCTAACCTCAAGCTGTTGTCACCCGGCGTGGTTTTTGTTGCAGTAACGCACCGCACCCGCTCCTTGTAACAGCAGCTCCTGTCATGAGAGGTACTCGGGGGTGTAAACTGATCCATTGTGACAGCCCCTCAGCTGTGTGAGCAGCACTAGGTCAAGAATGTTCCCATTCACTGACAGCAAGCAGAGCACTGACTTGTATTAGGAAGGTTTAGACCTAGATTTTTCTAGATCTGCCCTGGGAAAGAAGGGTGAGAGCCGGCGGCGGCCATATTGGTTCACCCAACCCCAATGTCGCATTCAGGATCATGGAGGATCCTGTGATCCTGAGAACCCTGGTTTCTTCTATATCAGTCAGCAGCGGGGGGCGCTCTAGTTCTGCTCTGTCCGGTGCTGCGGAGAGGGAACAGCAGAGCTGGGGGTGCGCCCTGTGCCCGTCCGGTGCGGTAATCTCTGGATACCAGCCTGAGCCGCACAGAACAATGAACAACCACAGAGGAAAGGAGGCGACAGCAGAGCACGAAGAGCGACGGGACAAGACCCAACTGGCAGGAGCAGACACTGCAGAGCCAGCCCCGGGGCCTATGACAACTCTGACTGCGACAGCGAGAGACAATGTACAACAGGGCTGACAAGGGACACTGCTACAACTCAGTACAGGACAAGTATGCACACAGTGACTGCACCAGCAGAATAGTGAGCGCAGCTCTGGAGTATAATGCAGGATGTAACTCAGGATCAGTACAGGATAAGTAATGTATGTACAGTGACTGCACCAGCAGAATAGTGAGTGCAGCTCTGGAGTATAATGCAGGATGTAACTCAGGATCAGTACAGGATAAGTAATGTATGTACAGTGACTGCACCAGCAGAATAGTGAGTGCAGCTCTGAAGGATAATACAGGATGTAACTCAGGATCAGTACAGGATAAGTAATGTATGTACAGTGACTGCACCAGCAGAATAGTGAGCGCAGCTCTGGAGGATAATACAGGATATGACTCAGGATCAGTACAGGATAAGTAATGTATGTACAGTGACTGCACAGCAGAATAGTGAGCGCAGCTCTGGAGGATAATACAGGATGTAACTCAGGATCAGTACAGGATAAGTAATGTATGTACAGTGACTGCACCAGCAGAATAGTGAGTGCAGCTCTGGAGGATAATACAGGATGTAACTCAGGATCAGTACAGGATAAGTAATGTATGTACAGTGACTGCACCAGCAGAATAGTGAGAACAGCTCTGAAGGATAATACAGGAAGTAACTCGGGGTCAGTACAGGATAAGTAATGTATGTACAATGACTGCACCAGCAGAATAGTGAGTGCAGCTCTGGAGGATAATACAGGATGTAACTCAGGTCAGTACAGGATAAGTAATGTATGTACAGTGACTGCACCAGCAGAAAAGTGAGTGCAGCTCTGGAGGATAATACAGGAGGTAACTCAGGATCAGTACAGAATAAGTAATGTATGTACACAGTGACTGCACCAGCCGAATAGTGAGTGCAGCTCTGGAGGATAATACAGGAGTAACTCAGGATCAGTACAGGATAAGTAATGTATGTACAGTGACTGCACCAGCAGAATATTTAGCGATGCTCTGGAGTATAATACAGGATGTAACTCAGGATCAGTACAGGATAAGTAATGTATGTACAGTGACTGCACCAGCAGAATAGTGAATGCAGCTCTGGAGGATAATACAGGATGTAACTCAGGATCAGTACAGGATAAGTAATGTATGTACAGTGACTGCACCAGCAGAATAGTGAATGCAGCTCTGGAGGATAATACAGGATGTAACTCAGGATCAGTACAGGATAAGTAATGTATGTACACAGTGACTGCACCAGCGAGTGCAGCTCTGGAGGATAATACAGGATGTAAACTCAGGATTCAGTACAGGATAAGTAATGTTGTACAGTGACTGCACCAGCAGAATAGTGAGCGCAGCTCTGGAGGATAATACAGGATGTAACTCATGATCAGTGCAGGATAAGTAATGTATGTACAATGACTGCACCAGCAGAATAGTGAATGCAGCTCTGGAAGATAATACAGGATGTAACTCAGTATCTGTACAGGATAAGTAAATGTTATGTACAGTGACTGCACCAGCAGAATAGTGAGCGCAGCTCTGGAGGATAATACAGGATGTAACTCAGGATCAGTACAGGATAAGTAATGCATGTACAGTGACTGCAGCAGCAGAATAGTGAGCGCAGCTCTGGAGGATAATACAGGCTGTAACCGAGGATCAGTAGAGGTATAGTTCTGTTTGTACAGTGACTGCACCAGCAGAATAGTGAGTGCAGCTCTGGAGGATAATACAGGATGTAACTCAGGATCAGTACAGGATAAGTAATGTATGTACAGTGACTGCACCAGCAGAATAGTGAGCGCAGCTCTGGAGGATAATACAGGATGTAACTCAGGATCAGTACAGGATAAGTAATGTATGTACAGTGACTGCACCAGCAGAATAGTGAGCGCAGCTCTGGAGGATAATACAGGATAAGTAATGTATGTACAGTGACTGCACCAGCAGAATAGTGAGCGCAGCTCTGGAGGATAATACAGGATAAGTAATGTATGTACACAGTGATTGCACCAGTCAGTGGTACCAGGGATTCCCAGCCAGTCTCCCACACTGGTACTGGCCGCACCTTAAGCTGTGTAGTATTTGTGATCTGATGAGTGCAGGCCCCTTCAAGCTGGAATGAAACTTGATGGAAACAAGTAGAAACGAGCGAACCCTGAAATGTTCTAGTACAAGTTGAACCTTGAATTTTGAGACGTTCTTTTCGAAGTTTGCATCAAACTCAAATTTCGAGCCCCATTAAAGTCAATGGGAGAAGATGTTCGGGGTAATTTTTATACCTGTACAGGTGAGGAGAAGCTGGAATTACTTTCTGTAACAGTAAATTGGATATGAGGAACAACTGAGTGAAGAAAATCTGGCTCTAAGAGTCACAGGAATAAACTGAGAGGCTAAAATACTTCCATCCTTTCAATGGCTGAAAAGATGAGGATAGCTTGCAAGCAGGGGCGTAGCTATAGGAGGTGCAGCAGCTGCTATGGGGCCCATTTGACACATAAGAGGACACCGGTATTGGACATGGCACAGGGTAACTGGCAGGAGCCCCCATCACTTTTTGCACCAGGGCCCAAGAACTTGTCATATATGTGGTGGCAGCAAGATCATCCCAACGGGGAACATGGAGGTTCAGCTGGCAGGGCCCTAGTTATAGTGGGTGCAGTGGTAGCCAGGGCTGCTGTCAGTCATCTATTAGCCATATCAGGACCCCACGCAGCTAAATCAAATGGGACCCCACCCATTACTAGTTCTTATTTTTTAACATATCACGTTTTTGATTAGGGCTCCTGACAGGAGTAAGGCCCGTACTGCCCTATAGGCACCCCTGCCAGTTACCATGTGCCATTTCCAATACCACTGTCTTCTTATGTGTCAAGAGAGCTTTTGGGCCCCCTCAGGATGCAGGGCCCTGTAGCGTCTGCTACCGACAGGGCTGCCAATAGGGCAGTACTCCTGTTAGGGGCCCTAATCATAAAGGGGCCCAGTGATATGTTAAAAAATAGGAACTAGTAATAGGTGGGGGCCCCATTTGATTTGGCTGTATGGGGCCCTGAAACAGTTCATAGATGATTACTGAAGACTGACAGATGTTAATAGACGAATGCTGGAGAGTGTATTTCACATTGTGAGGAAGATGTGCTGCCATTTACTAGTCGGTGATATTGGCATCCGGAAAAACAAAATAGAGATCCGCACTTGATTCATCTTGATAAATGTCAAATGATCCACCTTGTCAGGGGAAGGACGGATACGTTTGTCAGGTGTCACCCCGCAGCTGTGCTGAAGGTGCGCTCCAAGATAATGTTGGCTGCCGGGCAGGATAAAACTTCTATGGTGTGTCCAGTCAGCTCAGGCCATTCATCCACTTTGGACAGCCAGAAGTTGAATGGGTCTGAATTCATTCCAAAAACATCGATGTTGAGTCGCAGGTAGTCATGGACCATGGACCCCCCGTAGGGTTCGGCCACACTGCCCGCTGCTGCGACTATTTGCCATTCTACTGCTGCCGCGTTGCTGACATTGTTCCACCGTGACATTAGAATGTGAAGAAGACGCAACAGATGTCACAAGTCTGGAGTTGGTCAATGAGCCCTGTCTCAAATTCCTGCATTCTACTATCAATGTGTGTGGGTGGGAGGAAGGTGCTCACTTTTGTCTTGTAACCTGGATCCAGGAGGGCGGCCGCCCAGTGATCGCTGATCATTTGATTGCCTTGATGCTTGGATCATGTTGCAGGTAATGGAGCATCCAAGCACTTGTGCGAGACGCTGCCGCAAGCCTCGGGGGCGAGGGGCACTCACCAGGTCTTCCTCCTGTGCCAGCCTCTTACCACTGAAAGGTATTGGGTATCGGTGGTGTCCACCCTGCCTCCTCATCCTCCTGCACTTCCTCATCCTGACCGTCCCCACAGCCCTGGCTCGCCCCATGTCCTCTACTCTGTGAGATGAACTCCCGTCCTGCACCCGCCCTGGACCTAGAACCACCGCCCAAAGAAGACCTATACAATGTAGAAACAGTCGGGCCTTCTGCATCCTCGGCGAGTGCAGCTCTGTGTCCTCCTCCTCCATCACTGCCGGGACCTGAGGCCGCAAAGAGTCCAACGCTTGTTCCAGTAACAATATCCCCACAAAGTCACTGGAGACTCTATGAACGGAAGGTGGATCCTGTGGTCACCTCGGGGAGATGGCGTGACCTACTCCGGGGAGCAGAGTCCAAGGGGCCCTGGTCTTCTCTGGAGCCCGCCGCAAAGGAATCCCCCGGGTCGCTACCCCCGACGCTGGTCACTATAGCTACAGACCTGTTCTGTCTCTCCTGATAGGCTGCCAGCACTGGTCACTATAGCTACAGACCTGTTTATCTCTCCTGATAGGCTGCCCGCACTGGTCATATAGTACAGACCCGTGTTTCTTTTTCCTGATAGGCTGCCAGCACTGGCACTATAGCTAAGACCTGTTGTGATCTTCCTGATAGGCTGTCAGCACTGGTCAATAGCTACAGACCTTTGGTTCTCCTGATAGGCTGCCAGCATGGTCACTTTAGCTACGACCTGTTGTGGTCCCTTTCCCGATAGTTGGGCCGCACTGGTCACTATTTGTACAGACCCGTTTGGTCTCTCCTGATAGGCTGCAGCACTGGTCAAATATAGCTACAGACCTCTGTGATCTCTCCCGATAGGCTGCAGCACTGGTCACTATAGCTACAGACCCGTTTGGTCTTCCTGATAGGCTGCCAGCACTGGTCACTATAGCTACAGACCTGTTTGGTCTCTCCTGATAGGTTGCCAGCACTGGGTGTTATAGCTACAGACCTGTGTGATCTCTCCTGATAGGCTGCCAGCACTGGTCACTATAGCTACAGACCTGTTTGGTCTCTCCTGATAGGTTGCCAGCACTGGTTGTTATAGCTACAGACCTGGCTTCTACTGCAGCCTAGTAGGAGCCAGTAAACGCCCCTGAATTAAAAAAGCTGCACCTGTGGCCGGGAAAAACAAGGACCGGGGCAGACACCCCAATGTCCCTTGTGATAAGGGCATCGTTTTTCCCCAGCTGACCATTGTGGTGGCCTCGTCAAAACCGCCAGGGATGGTGCAGAGATCCGTCACCTGCCTCCACTCTAGGGGTCTACACCCCGAGGTCCGCACCTCTGCTCGTCAGGCCATGCGACACTTCATACTGCATAATGGCATTACGCTGCTGCCACAGTCGCTGGAGGGTGGAATACCAGCGTGTTGCCACAGCACATATCAGACGCTGGACGGGGAGGCCCAGATCACGCTGCCGGTCGTGCCAAAGCAGGGTGCGAGCTCTGGAAGTGTGAGCTCAGACCTCGAGCCTTCCTCAGCAGACAGTCCAGACCTGGGTAGCGCTTGAGAAATTCCTGCACAACCAGGTTCATAACTTGTGCCGGGCAAGGGATGTGCGCAAGTCTACCGGTCTTAAGGGCAGCAAGGAGATTGCTCCCGTTGTCGCACACCACCTTGCCTGGCACCAGGTTCTCAGCACCCGGCCACTGGTCGGTCTCAGTGCGCAGAACCGTCAACAGCTCTTGACCTGTGTGTTGTCTCCAAGACAGTTTAGTTTCAGGACGGCCTGGTTTCTCTTGATACGTGAAGCTACCCCTCGAGGTTGGGGATCTGGACTGTGCACCATCCCTGCAGGGTGGAAGAGTATTGGCTGAGACCCATCTCCAGCGGCACCGTCATCCACCCAACTCACCCAGTGAGCAGTCAGTGAGATGTGACGCCCTTGACCGTGCTTACTAGTCCATGTGTCTGTAGTGAGATGGACTTTGGTGGCACAGATGCAGCCAACGCGCCGGAGATCTGTTCTGCAAGGTGGCGCGCCGGGGCAGGGACGGCTTTTCTGATGAATAAATGCCTGCTCGGTCTCTGATATGCCAGGGCCATGACGTGGCGGCACCCATCAGTGTCCACCAGGCGGAACGGCAACATTTCCAGGGCCAACAGCAATGCCGACATTCAGGCTTTTGGCTTTGGGATGGTTGGGGTGAAAGCGTTTCTTCTGCTCCCACACCTGGTGCACAGAAGGCTGGCTGCCGGACTGATGCTGTATGGCGTGCAGGTCAGACTGGTGGAAGGGGAATGTGTAGGCTGTGTTGCTGTTGGTGGGAATCGGCCGACAGGGAATGGTGCTCGCTCATGCTGCACCAGCTCATCGGCAGCAGAGGACCGCAGAGGAGGAGGCAGAAGATATCCCGGGGGTTGGAAGCCCAGGACCGGTGTGGTCTTTATTCTCCAAGTGCCTCCTCCCCAGCAGTTCCTGCTTTCCTTGCTTGCGCCTGTTTGCCCTGGTGCTTAAACTCTTTTCCCCATTCTTTCCCATTCTTTCCTCTTTTTTCCTTTAAAACTAGCATATGACGTCGGCCGGTGAATCTGAGGCTTGATGGAAAAAGTCCCGAGCTTCACAGGTCCTGGACCTCTGCGACTGTGATAACCTAGAAGCTGTGTTCCCACTGCCACCACTGACCATGGCTGGTGGAGTAATGTCAGTGGACTTGTGTGACCACCCTCTCCCTTTCTGAGGCCAGACTCACACTGGCACTGACACTACCCCCATCATCCTCCTCCTCCACTTATGAGGCGCTAGCCAGCTGCTGCCACAGACCACATTGGATCCACAATCATCATCACAGGTGACTTCCTCTTCCTCACAGTCTACATCCTCAAGCTGCGGCCAGGAAGCCACAGGCACTGCGAGGCACCGCTGACCGCTCGATATTTCTGCCGATGGACCGGCTTCCTTCTCCTCCTCTCGGGGCAATCAGCAATTGGGCGTCAGTGCAGACAAAATCATCCTCTTTGGCCTCTTGTTTTTTTTAAAAAGACTTCTGCCCCCCCAACCCCCCTTTGTTTCATCAAAAGTTTCTTCGGGAAAAATGGTTTAAACCCTTGAGTGGCCCTATACATTGGGTGACTTTTGGGGGCCCGTGTTTGCTTCAGGGTTTGGAACGATGATGACTTTCTAGCCGTACTGAGAAAGAGGAGGAAACACCCCCGGGATGCAGGTGTGTCAACCATTTTGGCAGGGGGACCTTAGGGGGTCAAAAGGTTTTTGCCACTAAAATGGAGAAAACAGGAGATTTTAAAAGCAACGCCGCCCCCAAAGGTTACCGGGCCCTTTGGGTTAAAATAGCAGCCATCATATCACAGTAATTTTTTTTGGGCACCTTTTCTTTTGCTAGTGGGGCGTCTCAGCCTTTTTCGGGGTTGGCTCTTACGAAAGTGGGAACAAACTGTCGGGAGGGGGTCTACTCCCCTTGCCCCAGCCCCAGGTTTTTGAAAGGGGTCCCCTAGGCCAATAAAACCCTTGAACCCCCTTTAAATTGCTTAAAACAAAAAGGGAATGTCCGCCAACTTAAAAACCGTTTTTTCACTTTTTTCCCTATGGAATAAAAAACCCCCCCGGGATCCCCCTTTTCTAAAACTGATCCCCCCAAAGGGGATGGGGGGGGGGGGGGGGCTGAATTTCCCGGGGATCTGAGGTTGTAAATCTAGCCAGCCTCCTCCCTTAAACCGGATCAGGTTTTTAAAAACAGTTTCCAAAATTTTCCAATCTTTTACTGGGGCCCGGCACGGGTTCCCCCAGGACGCTTCCGGGCCCTTTTTCTTCCCAAAAATATTCTGCTCTTCCAAAGGGGGGCGAAACATCCCCCAAAGGTGAGGGACACGTTTGGACCCCGGGAAAGGGCCTTAGAACCCTGTTCTCCTTTTGCCCTCCCCAGCCTAGATCTTTCCTACCCTAGGGGCACCCAAAATTTTAAAACCTGGCCTTGATAACCCCCAATTTAAAGCGGAGGAGAAAAGGGGATTTTAACTATTTCCCAGTTATTCCCCTTTTTCCCCACCAAGGGAATTTACTCCCCTCTCAAAAATTATTTTAAAAAATTTTCCTTTCCCAACCAACCAAATTTTTTGGCCTACTCCCAAATATGAGTTTTTATAGAATTTAAGGGACATGACCCCGTCTCTTTTTAAAAGTTGAATTTTTTTGGGATAATGTTATGCCCTACTTTTAAACAGACCACTTCTCTATCAGGCTAAAATGCGGGTTCCCTTCGAGGGGTTCAAAAGACAAGGGCCCCTTGGGCGGTTTTTTTCCCAAATGGGAGAAGGTCTACCTAACCAGGAGATCTCTTTACAATTCTCCGGGGATGGCTGAAGATCCATAAATATATATTTAATGAGAATGGGGGGGAAAAACGTTTTTTTAAATTGCCCATTCCCAATTTTAGGTTTTAAACCCCCCCCCCCCCCCATCCAGCTTGTCCAGACCGTTTGAGGTCCTCCCCCAAGTGTGGAAACCCCCCCGCCCCGGATTTTTGTCCTTTAGTTAGGAGGGGTTTGAAAAAAAAGTTCGGGGAAAACAGCCCTAAAACTCAAAATTTTAAATTTTTTGGTGTCATTTAACTTTAGAGCAACCCAGCCCCCCTTTTCCATAAATTCCCAAAACCCTTTTTAGGAACCACCCAATTCTGCCAATATTTTTTTTAGCGGGAAAAAAAAAAGCCCCCCGGGCCCAAAAAGGGTTTTTGGAACCAACTGCCCCCTAAATTGCAGGAAGGGGATCCAGGGGTAAAAAACATCTGGAAATGGACAGAATCGACATCATCAGGCCCAAAGGAAAACCCAAAATGCCTAAAAAAAATGGCAATTTTCAAAGGTAATTTTTACACCCCCCAGGAAAAATCATGCACCTTTGTCTACACCTCCGGAATCTCTCCTCTCACCTAGGGCCCCTTGGGGGCTTTGGGGAGTTGTACCCATAACAGGGGACTTTTACCTAGCCATATCCTGACACCGTGCCTGGTACCCCCCCGGGGTTGAGTGCTCAGAGTTGGGGGTTGAATTTGTCCTCTATCTATTTCTCCCCCCTCGGGCTTTTGGGACGGGGGCCGTGTGAGATCCCGCGCATTGATCGCACAGTTTTTGTTTTTCACCTTTTATCCCAGACCTTCCCTTTTACATAGGTGTATTGATTATGCCCTTTTAACAAAACGGGTTATGGGGACCACTTTTTCTTGTTTTTTTGGGTTTTTTTTTTTTTGGGGGGGGGGGGGGGGGGGTTATTTTTTATTATTTTTTGTTTTTTCTTTTTTTAGTGAAATGGAGACTTTTTTTTGCTTCATTCTTTTTTTAAATTATATCCCAAAGTACACTCACCGGCCACTTTATTAGGTACACCATCTATTTAAGGGGTTTTGGAACCCCCCTTTTTCCCCTTCAGAACTGCCTAAATTTTTCGGGCATAGATTCACAAGGTTTGAAAAACGATGCCAATTGTACAAGGGGCCCAAAAAATCCCAAGAAAATATTCCCCACCCATGACCCCACCACCACCACCGAACCGTTTAAACAAGGCAGGATGGTCCATGCTTTCATTTTTGACGCCAAATTCTTCCCTCCCCCCGAATGTCGCGCAGAAAAATCGGAACTCTCAACCGGGGCAACTTTTTTCCAATCTTTTATGCCCAAATTTTTTCGATGAGCTTGGGAAAATTGGAGCCTCATTTTCCTGTTCTTAGCTAAAAGGGTGGCCCCCCCCGGTTTGTGGTTTTTCTCTGCGTACCCAACTCCTCAAAGTTGGCCGCTGTGCGTTCAGAGATGCTCTCTGCCTACCTTTTTTAAGGGGTGGCTTTTTGAGTCATTTCCCTTTCTATCACCGAACCATCTGCCCTTTCTCCTTTGACCTCTGGCATCAAAAAGGGCATTTCCGCCCCAGGACTGCCGCTCACTGGATTTTTTTTTCTTTTTTGGACCCCTTTTCTGTAAACCCTAAGATGGTTGTCGTGAAAATCCCAGAGATACATTTCTGAAATACTCGACCACCCCTTTCCCTCACCAACAACCATGCCACTTTAAAAAGGCACTCAAATCACCTTTTCTTCCCCATACTGAGCCGGGTTTTTTGAACTGCGGAGATTGTCTTGACCATTCCAATTCCAAAATTTGCACTGATTGCCGCCCTGTGATTGGCGATTAGAAATTAAGTTTTAATGAGCATTGGACAGGTGTACCAAATAAAGTGGGTGAGTGTATGCATTAGTGCTATTTTTTTTTTTCACATTGTTTATATTTTCTATCTGTACAATGATCCTTATTTTAGTCTTTGTGTTTTCGTAGAAACTCACTAATGGACATTTTTATTTTTTTTGTTATTGTAAAATTTAATAAAATTATGTTTACAAAAGCCTGAACAAAACGGGCGTTCGGGGTGGGGTTTCCCCCCTTATGTTTGGAGCACAGAGCTGGGAAAGCCTCGGGCCCAAGGCTAAAGGAAACCCTGGTGCATGTAGGACACTGCATTTTTGGGGGTGCTGTACAATGGGGCCGCCCCTCTGGCCAGAAGGGAATCTGTATTAGCGAGGGGCCAAAAAGGCCCGGGGTTTATTTTAAAAGGTGTTTATTTTTTCTGAAACTCTGCCTCCTAAAGCGGGCGGGAGGCCCTTCAAATATTTCCATGGTTTTGGGAGATTTGTGTCCCCAAAAACGTTCTACCAGGACGGCGATCAAAAGCAAAGCGAGAAACCCGGGGGACGGGGCCCAAGATGGCCCTGGAACAAGGGGGCATTTGCAACTGAAGAACAATTGGCGACGTCATTCCCGGTTTTCATGGGGGAACTGACCAACGAGGACAGGGCCTACGGCCCGCCCTGAAGAGGCTCGTTTTTGTGGGGGGCCGGGAGCACTGGAAGGAGCCCCCCTTGTCCTCTAGTTCCTGTCCTACCCCCCTCCTTCTCATACCACCTTTTACCTTTCCACTTAAAAAAAAAAAAAAATAAAATTTTATTTTATTTTTTTTACGGTCCTCTTATCAAAACTTTACCCCAAACCCTGGAAAAAAAAAGTTTTCTTTTAATCCCTTTTGCAGCAACAAACAGTATTTCAAATTTGATTTCTGTTTGGGAGATTTGTTATCGGTTTTCTCTTGCACCTTCCTTAACCCCAAAAAAAACGCAAAAAGAACTTTTTTTGGGGGACTCAAAAAAAGATTTGGGAAAGTGTAGCCCCCACAAAAAAAAACAAAACCCCTAACAAATTGTATATGATTCCCAAAATTTTCGCCCCTCCCCCAATCTAGCAGCTTTTCCGCTAAAAAAACGCTGAGAAATGGTGCGCATGCAACAAGAAGAAAGAGCAGTTCTTCATACAGAGAGTGAACTCGAAATGGGTTTAAAAAAAAGCAATACAGTGCATACATTTCACAATTCCCTGTGATTTTGCACCTGAATCCCTCACCTTCGTGGTGAATTTTTTCACTCCCTTTTGTGGCATCATTTTGGGTGGTCCCCCAAAAATGCAGGAAGCAGATAAAAGCAAACCCAAAAATGGGCCTTCAACCCCCATCTCGAAAGTGAATTTTTCTCAAAGGAAACCGAAAAAAAGCTCGTTTCACTCGAGTTCTAAAAAATGAGAAAATTTCGCCAACGTAACTTTTTCTCGAAAACATTCGATCAACACTGCTCACGCGTCCATTTCCTTCTATCCTCCTTAGATGGGGGGGGGGGGGGGCACCGCCCAATGGAGTCCAGCTTGTTTAAAAAACTGATTGGAGTTGATTGGGAAAAGGAAAACACCCCTTATGGACCGCACAACTCACAGTGCATGTCAGAGCACAGAGAACACTAAGGAACTGCCCAAGGAGGTCAGAGACAAATTGGGGGGGGGGCACAGATCTGGCCGAGGTACAAAAGAATTTTTGGGGGAGACCGGCTCCACTGACCCCGGGGCTGTGGCCCCCTATCATGTTTAAAAACCCGTCCATCTGCTCATTAGGGTAATTAGTTGTCCCTGACTGGCTGATTAGATTATAAAAGGGAGAGGAGGATTCATATCAAATAATGTGTCCCCTAATTGGCCCCTTATGATGAGAGCTGGGGGCGTCAGGAAGAAGGATAGAGGAGGCCCTGGTCATGGGTGAAGGTTTTATGTGCCGGTGGGCAACCGCAGAGGATACAATATATCAGCCCCAGACCCTGCGCACGTTGGCTACAATGTAACAGCTCCGGGGCCCTGCCACTTGTTACTGTAACACCCCCGATCCGCGCACGTTGGTTACAATTTATCAGCCCCAGACCCTGCGCACGTTGGTTACAATGTATCAGCTCCGGACCCTGCGCACGTTGGTTACAATGTATCAGCGCCGGCCCCTGCGCACGTCGGTTACAATGTATCAGCCCCAGACCCTGCGCACGTTGGTTACAATGTATCAGCTCCGGGCCCTGCGCCCGTTGTTTACAATGTATCAGACCCTGCGCACGTTCGTTACATTTTATATGGCACGGACCCTGCGCACGTTGGTTACAATGTATCAGCCCCGGACCCTGCGCACGTTGGTTACAATGTATCAGCTCCGGCCCCTGCGCACGTTGGTTACAATGTATCAGCGCTGGCCCCTGCGCACGTCGGTTACAATGTATCAGCCCCGGCCTGCGCACGTTGGTTACAATGTATCAGCTCTGGCCCCTGCGCACGTTGGTTACAATGTATCAGCCTGGCCCTGCGCACGTCGGTTACAATGTATCAGACCCTGCGCACGTCGGTTACAATGTATCAGCTCCTGCGCACGTCGGTTACAATGTATCAGACCCTGCGCACGTCGGTTACAATGTATCAGCTCCTGCGCACGACCGTTAAAATGAATCAGCACCTGCGCACGCCGGATACAATGAATCAGCGCATGCGCACGGCGCTTACAATGTATCAGCTCCTGCGCACGGCGGTTACAATGTATCAGCTCCTGCGCACGTTGGTTACAATGTATCAGACCCTGCGCACGTTGGTTACAATGTATCAGCCCCGGACCCTGCACACGTTGGTTACAATGTATCAGCCCCGGACCCTGCACACGTTGGTTACAATGTATCAGACCCTGCGCACGTTGGTTACAATGTATCAGCCCCGGACCCTGCGCACGTTGGTTACAATGTATCAGCTCCTGCGCACGTCGGTTACAATGTATCAGCTCCTGCGCACGTTGGTTACAATGTATCAGCCCCGGACCCTGCACACGTTGGTTACAATGTGTCGTCCCCGGCTGATACATTGTACCGACGCCTTCCACCCTCTGCAGCCCGATGTCCCCGGCTGATACATTGTCCCCGGTGCCGCCGCCGCCGCCTCCCCCTCCGTCCGTCCGCCCGGGCAGCCGCCCACTGAGCGCGCTCGGCGCCACCACCCTGCCTCAGGACCGCGCCGCGCCGCCATTGGTCGGGTGTCACATGCATACGTTGCGTGTGAGCGCGCTGATTGGCCGCTCATCCACGGTCCTTTATTCCCATTGGTCAGAACTTCCCGCCCCTCTTCCCGCGCCTCCAATCAGTGGCCGAGCGGGTGACTCCGGCGCTGGTGATTGGCTGGCCCGGAACATGGCGAGGACGGCGCACGGAGGAGCCGACAGTGACCCCCGGCTCTGCCCGATGGCCGAGGAGGCAGCGCTGCCGGAGAGCGGGCGACAGGAGCGGCCGGAGCCGCCGAGGTGGGGCCCGCAGCACGCCGGCGCCCGGGAGCTGGCCGAACTCTACTCCCCAGGTGAGCGGCTGCCGAGCGCCCGTGCGAGGGGAGGACACACCCGGAGCGACACCGACAGCCGGGACGGTTCCCATAGCAACCAGGGGCATGCCCTTCCCCAGCGTACCCCAGAGCCTGCGCCCGTTTGGGGGGGACGACACCCCCCGGAGCAAAACCCCGGGCCCCCGGCCAAGGACCGGACGGTTCCCAAGCAACCGGGGCCCTTTCCCCTCCCGATTGGACCCCCGAGTCTCCCCCCCCCCCAAAAGAGGGGGGCCCCCCCAACCCGAGGGTCTGCTCCCCCCTAGGGAGCCCGAGGGTCTGCTCCCCCCCTAGAGAGCCCGAGGGTCTGCTCCCCCCCCTAGAGAGCCCGAGGGTCTGCTCCCCCCCTAGAGGCCCCCCCCCCCCGAGGGGTCCTGCTCCCCCCTAGGGGGCCCCCCCCGTTGGGCCCCGAGGGTCTGCTCCCCCCCTAAAGCCCCCAGGGCCCCTCTGTCCCCCCCTAGGAGGGGGGGCCCCCCCCCCCCCAAACCCCCCGAGGGGTCTGCTCCCCCCTAGGACCCCAGGGGTTCTCCCCCCCTAGGAGCCCGAGGGTCGTTCCCCCCCTGGAGCCCGAGGGGCCCCCCCCCCTAGAGGCCCGGGGGTTTGCTCCCCCCAAAGGGCCCGGGGGTTGCTCCCCCCCCTAGGAGCCCAGGGTCTGCTCCCCCCCTAGCGAGCCCCCCAGGGTTTGCCCCCCCCCCTGGGAACCCCGAGGGTCTGTCCCCCCCCCCCTTTTAAGGGGGCCCCCCCCCCGGCCCCCGGGGTCTGGCTTTTCCCCCCCTTAGAAAAAAGGAAAAGGGGGCCCCCCCCCGGGAGGGTCCTCCCCCCCCTAGGAGCCGAGGGTCTGCCCCCCCCCCCCCGGGCGACCCCGGGGAGCTCCCCCCCTACGACCCGGGGGGTTGCTCCCCCCCCCTAAACGAAACCCGAGGGTCTGCCCCCCCCGACCCCCGAGGGTCTGCTCCCCCCCCCAAAGGGCGAGCCCGAGGTCTGTTTCCCCCCCCTAGCCGGCCCGGGGTCTGCTCCCCCCCCCAAGGACCCCCCCCCGAGGGGTTTCCCCCCCCCCTAGCGAGCCCGAGGGTCTGCTCCCCCCCTAGCGAGCCCGAGGGTCTGCTCCCCCCTGGAGCCCGGGGCTGCTCCCCCCCCAAGCGAGCCCCCCCAGGGTTGCTCCCCCCCCCCCAGAGCCCCGTTGGGGGGGGTCGCTCCCCCCCCCCAAACCCCGGCCCCCCCCGGGAAGGTTCCCCTGGGCCCCCCCCCCCCCGGGGCCCGGGGTTGCCCCCCCTAGACCGGGGGTTTTACCCCCCCCCTTGGGGGGGGGTTGCTCTGGGGCCCACCCCCCCCCCCCCCCCCAAATGGGGCCTGGCCGCCCCCGACCCCCGTTTGGGGGGTCTTCCCCCCGGGGATGACCCTGAGAGTCTGTATTTTGCCCCCCCGGGAGCCCCTTCTGACCTGTGCCCCCTCTGCCGCTCTTTAAAAATTCCTTGTGTCCCCTGGATTAAAAAACCCTGCAGCCTTTCTCTTATACCTTGTGCTCCTCTGTTATTCCTCGGGAAAATGGACACAAAAACTGTAGATGGGTTTTAAACCCACCCCATTTGTCACGGGGCGTGTTCCTGCACACATGACTGCTTATGTTTGGGACAATGCAAAGTGCAAAACCCCCTTTCCCTCGGGAAAAGCCCATCTGACAGATTCAGCGATACATGAGGAGCAGCAGCGAGCTGTAACAATCCTGGGGCGTCTCCTCTTCTATCACAGGGATTTAGTAGCGGAGCGGTCACAGGTCAGGAGGGGTCACCGCGCCTCCTCTGAATCCAGGGATTGTCGCTGGTTTTTTTCCTTAGTTTGGGGATGGACTGGAGATGAGACCCCTGATTTAGTTTGCGGGTTCGGGGCGGCGTCAGGTTGGGGGCGCGGACCCAGGTGGGGGCGCAATAAGGCGACGGTGGGGCCGGGGGGTTCTCACCCGCATTCCTGCTCTGTGACTGTGCGCAGGAGCAGCGCTCTGTAGTGCAGCAGGAAACAAGTCTGTGGCCCAGAAGGCTCCTCCGTACAGGTCCAGGGCCCCTGTGTCATCTCCTGTAGCATCTCCCAGAAGTCAGGACACCCCTCACATTATATACAGAAGTCAGGACACCCCTCACATTATATACAAATCAGGGCAAAACCCCCCCTTTTTTAAAAATAATTATTACAGAATAGGACCCCCTCACATTATATACAGAAGTCAGGACACCCCTCACTTATATAAGTTGTGCTTCCCTTTTTGGCCCTTTGGGGGGTCCTCACTTTTTTCCCCATAACATTGATGAGTGCCGGGCACTGACTACTTAAAATTTTTTCACTTAGGGGTGTCCTCACTTTGGGGGTCCCCTTTGGGGTGTCCTCACTTTTTTTTCCCCAAAGACATTGATGCGTGCGGGGGCTGACTATTTAATTGTATCATTAGGGGGGCCTCACTTTTGCTTTTTCCCCCTTTGGGGTGTCCTCTCTTTTGCTTCCCTTAGGGGGGGTTCCTCACTTTTGTCCCCCAAACATTTATGCTGTGATTCTTCCCTGTGATACAAGCGGGGCCCGACTACTTTTACATTGTATCATCTAGGGGTGTCCTCACTTTTGGGTCTCTTAAGGGGTGTTTTTCACTTTGTCCCCATAGACATTGATGCTGTGACTACTTTACCTTGTATCAGGGTCAGATCCTCACTTTTGTCCCAGGAGAAGAGAGAAGACAAGATTTACAGGAATGTGAGGGGTGTCCTGACTTCTGGGAGATGCTGTATATAATGGGAGGGGTGTCCTGACTTCTGGAGCTTTTTGTAGGTTCGAGATGTTATTTTAGTGTCTGACTTTGGGAGATGCTGTATTAATGTGAGGGGTGAGTCCTGACTTCTGGGAGATGCTGATATATTAACTTGTGGAGGGATGGGGGTCCTGACTTCTGGGAGATGTTTTTTCTCTTATCGTATATAATGTGAGGGGTCTGGTTCTAGTTTTTTGGGGTCCTCACTTCTGGGAGATGCTGTAGATAATGTGAGGGGTGTCCTGACTTCTGTAGATAATGGGAGGGGTGTCCTGACTTCTGTAGATAATGGGAGGGGTGTCCTGACTTCTGTGTATAATGCGAGGGGTGTCCTGACTTCTGGGAGGCGCTGAGTGTACAGTGATCCCTCACCTATCGCTGGAGTTACGTTCCAGAGACCCCCGCGATAGGTGAAAATCCGCGAAGTAGCGGCGTTCTCCATATTTTCAGGCTCTATAAACCCTCCCCGCTCTCCTATAAATCTTTCCCACACTCTGATTAATGCTCGTAATCAGCCAAGCAGCGTCCAGGATACAGGGCACAACGCTGTGGTTGGTCGCCTTCCATTCCGTAACACAAAATCACGGGATATAGTGAAGCCGCAATAAGTGAACCGCAATATAGCGAGGGACAACTGTATATATAGGGGCGTCCTGACTTCTGGGAGGCGCTGTGTGTGTAGCTATAGGGGCGTCCTGACTTCTGGGAGGCGCTGCGTGTGTATATATAGGGGCGTCCTGACTTCTGGGAGGCGCTGCGTGTGTGTATATATAGGGGCTCCTGACTTCTGGGAGGCGCTGCGTGTGTGTATATTAGGGGGCGTCCTGACTTCTGGAGGCGCTGCTGTGTGTATATATAGGGGCGTCCCGACTTCTGGAGGCGCGTTGTGTGTAGCTATAGGGGCGTCCTGACTTCTGGGAGGCGTGGTGTGTTTAAAATAGGGGCGTCCTGAACTTCTGGGAGCGCTGCGTGTGTGTATATATAGGGGCGTCCTGACTTCTGGGAGGTGCTGTGTGTGTATATATAGGGCGTCCTGACTTCTGGGAGGCGCTGCGTGTGTGTATATATAGGGGCGTCCTGACTTCTGGGAGGCGCTGGGTGTGTATATATAGGGGCGTCCTGACTTCTGGGAGGCGCTGCGTGTGTGTATATATAGGGGCGTCCTGACTTCTGGGAGGCGCTGGGTGTGTGTATATATAGGGGCGTCCTGACTTCTGGGAGGGCGCTGCGTGTGTGTATATATAGGGGGGTCCTGACTTCTGGGAGCCGCTGTGTGGGGAGCTATAAAGGGGGGTCCTGACTTCTGGGAGGCGCTGCGTGTGTATATTAGGGGCGTCCTGACTTTTGGGAGGCGCCCGCGTGTGTGTATATATAGGGGCGTCCGGACTTCTGGGAGGAGCTGAGTCTGTATATATAGGGGCGTCCTGACTTCTGGGAGGCGCTCCCGCCTGGTTATATAGGGGGGCGCCCGGATTTCGGGGAGGAAACTGCATGTATATATAGGGGCGTCCTGACTTCTGGGAGGCACTGCATGTATATATAGGGGCGTCCTGACTTCTGGGAGGCACTGCGTGTATATATAGGGGCGTCCTGACTTCTGGAGGCCTGGGTGTTATTTTTAGGGGGTCTGACTTCTGGGAAGCGTTTTGTATATATAGGGCGCCCTGACTTTTTTGGGAGGGCTGGTGTGTGTAATATAGGGGGTCCTGACTTCTGGGAGCGCTGGGGTGTGTGTATATATAGGGGCGTCCTGACTTCTGGGAGGCGCTGTGTCTGTATATATAGGGGCGTCCTGACTTCTGGGAGACGCTGTGTGTGTAGATGTAGGGGCGTCCTGACTTCTGGGAGACGCTGTGTGTGTATATATAGGGGTGTCCTGACTTCTGGGAGGGCTGTTTTGGTAATTAGGGGCGTCCGGGACTTCTGGGAGGTGTGTGTTGTATATATAGGGGGCCCTGACTTTGGGAGGCTGTTTTGGTATTTAGGGGCGTCCTGATTCTGGGAGGCTGTGTTGTATATATAGGGGCGTCCTGACTTCTGGGAGGCGCTGGTGTGTGTATATAGGGGGCCTGACTTCTGGGAGGCGCTGCGTGTGTGTATATATAGGGGCGTCCTGACTTCTGGGAGGCGCTGCGTGTGTATATATAGGGCGTCCTGACTTCTGGGAGGCGCTGCGTGTGTGTCTATCTAGTGGCGTCCTGACTTCTGGGAGGCGCTGCGTGTGTGTATATATAGGGGCGTCCTGACTTCTGGGAGGCGCTGCGTGTGTGTATATATAGGGGCGTCCTGACTTCTGGGAGGCGCTGCGTGTGTGTATATATAGGGGCGTCCTGACTTCGGGGAGGCGCTGCGTGTGTTTTTATATCGGGGCGTCCTGTCTTCTGTGATGCGCTGGGTGTGTGTATTTATAGTGGCGTCCTGACTTCTGTGAGGCGCTGTGTCTGTATATATAGGGGCGTCCTGACTTCTGGGAGGCGCTGCGTGTGTGTATATATAGGGGCGTCCTGACTTTGGAGGCGCTGGTGTGTGTTTTATATAGGGGCGTCCTGACTTTGGAGGCGCTGGTGTGTGTATTTTGGGGCGTCTGACTTTGGAGGCGCTGCGTGTGGTATATATAGGGGCGTCCTGACTTCTGGGAGGCGCTGCGTGTGTGTATATAGGGGCGTCCTGACTTCTGGGAGGCGCTGCGTGTGTGTGTAATAATTGGGGCGTCTGACTTCTGGGAGGCGCTGCGTGGTGGTATATATGGGGCGTCCTGACTTCTGGGAGGCGCTGGTGTGTGTAATATAGGGGCGTCCGGGACTTCTGGGAGGCGCTGCGTGTGTGTATATATAGGGGCGTCCTGACTTCTGGGAGGCGCTGCGTGTGTGTATATATAGGGGCGTCCTGACTTCTGGGAGGCGCTGCGTGTGTGTATATATAGCATAGTTGCCAACTTTTGAAAGTGAAAAAGCAGGAGACTCTAGTGGGCGGCACGCGTAGCGCGCCGCGGCAAAAATTTGCATGGACACGCCCATCTTGTCGGTATGCCAAACGCCCCCTTCAAAAAGCACACCCACCCCACCTAACTGCATAACGGCTTTGGAAAGAAAAGCCAGGTAAGTTTGCCCTTATAGCCAGGAGTAGCCCCCATAAACCAGGTAGTGCCCCTTACAGGCTGGTAGAATGCCCCCTTGTACCCAAAGTAAAATGCCCCTCTGTTCCAGTTAAGCCAATTTTGTCGCCAGGTAGATGCCCCCCTTTGTTAGCCAGGTAGGTGGCCCCCCTTTTTTAGCCAGGTAGGTCCCCCATTGTTAGCCAAGTAGTGCCCCCATTGTTAGCCAGGTAGTGCCCATCTGTTAGCCAGGTAGTGCCCCCATTGGTTGCCAGGTAGTGCCCCCATTGGTTGCCAGGTAGTGCCCCCATTGTTGGCCAGGTAGTGCCCCCATCTTTTAGCCAGGTAGTGCCCCATCTTTTAAGCCAGGTAGTGCCCCCATCTTTTAGCCAGGTAGTGCCCCCTTCTGTTAGCCAGGTAGTGCCCCCATCTGTTAGCCAGGTAATGCCCATCTGTTAGCCAGGTATTTGCCCCATCTGTTAGCAGGTAGTGCCCCCATCTTTAGCCAATTAGTTCCCCCCTCGTTAGCCAAGTAGTTCCCCCATCGTTAGCAAAGTAGTGCCCATCTGTTTGCCAGGTATTTGCCCCATCTGTTAGCCAGGTAGTGCCCCATTTGTTGCCAGGTAGTGCCCCCATTGTTTGCCAGGTAGTGCACCCAATGTTTGCCAGGTAGTTGCCCCCATCTGTTAGCCGGGTAGTGCCCCCTCTGTTGCCAGTTATTGACCCATCTGTTAGCCAGGTAGTGCCCCCATCTGTTAGCCAGGTATGGCCCCCATCTGTTAGCAGGTAGTGCCCCCATCTGTTAGCCAGGTAGTGCCCCTCTGTTGCCAGGTAGTGCCCCTCTGTTAGCCAGGTAGTGCCCCCATCTGTTAGCCAGGTAGTGCCCCCATCTGTTAGCCAGGTAGTGCCCCCAGCTGTTAGCCAGGTAGTGCCCCTTTGTCCCAGGTAGTGCCCCCTTTGTTGCCGGTTAGTCCCCCTCGTTGCCAAGTAGTGCCCCCTCTGTTAGCCAGGTAGTGCCCCCATTGTTAGCCAAGTAGTGCCCCCTTTGTTGCCAGGTAGTGCCCCCATTGGTTGCCAGGTAGTGCCCCCTCTGTTGCCAGGTAGTGCCCCCTCTGTTGCCAGGTAGTGCCCCATCTGTTAGCCAGGTAGTGCCCCATCTGTTAGCCAGGTAGTGCCCCTTTGTTGCCAGGTAGTGCCCCATTGTTGCCAGGTGATGCCCCAATTGTTGCCAGGTAGTTGCCCCTTCTCTGTTAGCCAGGTAGAGCCCCCCTAAAGTAATAAAATAAAATAAAAAAAATCCATTTCACCTCACCAGGCTCCTGCAGCGCGGGGCAGCTCCCGACGATCTCCTCAGCGGCGCAGGGGGAAGGAGAGGCAGCCGCGCGTCACCCCCTGAAGCCGCGCGTCACTTCCCCCTGCGCCGCTGACCTGTATGCACGGCGGCGCACGGGACGCCGGACATACAGGGAGGGGAGGGAGGAGGGAGCATCCCTCCTGCCTCCTCCCGACATGCGGACTTTCCCGGGCGGGTGAGCGGCCCCGCTGCGGGCCGCTTCACCCGCCTGTAGGAGCGGTCCCGCGGCGCAAGAGTACGCACCAGCGCTACTCTTGCGCCGCGGTAATTTAAAGGGGCCCCGCCGCCTGCAGGCGGCGGGAGGAATGCCAACTCCCCGGGAGGGGGCGGGAGGGGACCCCAAATAGCGGGACCCCCCCGCCAAAAACGGGAGAGTTGGCATGTATGATATATAGGGGCGTCCTGACTTCTGGGAGGCGCTGCGTGTGTGTGTATATATAGGGGCGTCCGGACTTCTGGGAGGCGCTGCGTGTGTGTATATATAGGGGCGTCCTGACTTCTGGGAGGCGCTCCGGCTGTGTATATAGGGGCGTCCGGACTTCTGGGAGGCACTGCGTGTATATATATGGGCGTCCTGACTTCTGGGAGGCGCCTGGTGTGTGTATTTTATAGGGGCGTCCGACTTCTGGGAGGCGCTCCGCCCGTATATATAGGGGCGTCCCGACTTCTGGGAGGCGCTCGCCGTATATTAGGGGGCGTCCTGACTTCTGGGGCGCTCCGCCTGTATATATAGGGGCGTCCTGACTTCTGGGAGGCGCTCCTCCTGTATATATAGGGGCGTCCTGACTTCTGGGAGGCGCTGTGTGTGTAGCTATAGGGGTGTCCTGACTTCTGGGAGACGCTGTGTGTGTGTATATATAGGGGCGTCCGGACTTCTGGGAGGCGCTGCGTGTGTGTATATATAGGGGCGTCCGGACTTCTGGGAGGCGCTCCGCCTGTATATATAGGGGCGTCCTGACTTCTGGGAGGCGCTCCGCCTGTATATATATGGGCGTCCGGACTTCTGGGAGGCGCTCCGCCTGTATATATAGGGGCGTCCGGACTTCTGGGAGGCGCTCCGCCTGTATATATAGGGGCGTCCGGACTTCTGGGAGGCGCTCCGCCTGTATATATAGGGGCGTCCGGACTTCTGGGAGGCGCTCCGCCTGTATATATAGGGCGGTCCGGACTTCGGGGAGGCGCTCCGCCTGTATATATAGGGGCTCCCGGACTTCTGGGTGGCGCTCCGCCTTTCTATATAGGGGCGTCCGGACTTCTGGGAGGCGCTCCGCCTGTTTATATAGGGGCGTCCGGACTTCTGGGAGGCGCTCCGCCTGTATTTTTAGGGGCGTCCGGATTTCTGTGTGGCGCACCGCCTTTATATATAGGGGCGTCCTGACTTCTGTGAGGCGCTCCGCCTGTATATATAGGGGCGTCCGGACTTCTGGGAGGCGCTCCGCCTGTATATATAGGGGCGTCCGGACTTCTGGGAGGCGCTCCGCCTGTATATATAGGGGCGTCCTGACTTCTGGGAGGCGCTCCGCCTGTATATATAGGGGCGTCCTGACTTCTGGGGGTCGCTCCGCCGGTGTCTATAGGGGCGTCCTGACTTCTGGGAGGCGCTGCGGGTGTATATATAGGGGCGTCCTGACTTCTGGGAGGCTCTCCGCCTGTGTATATAGGGGCGTCCTGACTTCTGGGAGGCGCTCCGCCTGTAGCTATAGGGGCGTCCTGACTTCTGTACGCCCGGGCCCCGCTCTCTAATGCCCTCCAGGTGCGGGTCCGGAGCATCAGACGAGTCGTCTCACTTCACCTCTAAATCTTCCTTGGTAAATGCGGCTGATCGGGGCTAATGCAGCTTATGGCGCCCGTGGCCCCCGCTGCTCCCTGAGCCGCTCATCTGCCCCACAGACTGGTGAGGGGCCCCTGCGGCAGGAGGTCCAGGCATGAGCGCGTATAGGGAGGGGCCCCGACCAATAATGGCCGCGTATAGGCAGGGGGCCCCCGACCGCTAATGGCCGCGTATAGGCAGGGGGCCCCGACCGCTAATGGCCGCGTATAGGCAGGGGGCCCCGACCGCTAATGGCCGCGTATAGGCAGGGGGCCCCCGTCCGATAAATGGGCCGCGTTATAGAGTGGGTGGCCCCCGACCTAATGCCGCGTGTAGGCAGGGGGCCCATTCGACAGCTAATGGACGGTTATAGGCAGGGGGCCCTACGACCGCTATTGGCACGTTATAGGCAGGGGGCCCCGTACCGCAAATGGCCGCGTATAGGCAGGGGGCCCCGACGCTAATGGCGCGTTTAGGAGGGGGCCGAGACCGCTAATGGCCGCGTATAGGCAGGGGGCCCGCGACCGCTAATGGCCGCGTATAGGCAGGGGGCCCCCGACCGCTAATGGCCGCGTATAGGCAGGGGGCCCCGACCGCTAATGGCCGCGTATAGGCAGGGGGCCCGCGACCGCTAATGGCCGCGTATAGGCAGGGGGCCCGCGACCGCTAATGGCCGCGTATAGGCAGGGGGCCCGCGACGCTAATGGGGCCGTATAGGCAGGGGGCCTCGCCGCTAATGGCCCCGCGTGTATAGGCTGGTGGCCCGCGACCGTAATGGCCGCGTTAGGCAGAGGGGCCGCGACCGCTAATGGCGCGGTTATAGGCAGGGGGCCCGCGGACCGTAATGGCGCGTTATAGGCAGGGGGGCCCGCGGACGCTAAGGGCGCCGTATAGGCAGGGGGCCCGCGGAACCGCTATTGGCCGCGATAGGCAGGGGGCCCGCGACGCTACTGGCGGTATAGGCAGGGGTCCAGGACCGCTAATGCGCGCGTTATAGGCAGGGGCCCGCGACGCTAATGGCCGCCGTATAGGGCAGGGGGCAGCTGACCGCTAAATTGGCGCGTATAGGCAGGGGCCCTGACGTGTCTGCAGGGGGTGGTGCTGTTCTCACTGCTCATCCAGGGGCCAGAGCTGCAGTGTAAAGCACAGGGACCGTCTGTGCTGCTGCGGATGATGGGAGTGATCCTGGGAGCGCGGTGGCTTTTGGGTAATGCGGTGAGAGGTCGCCCGCCCTCGGGGTCATGCGCGTCCGCTCCCTCGCCCCCGAGCGCTGCACATTCCAGGCCTGGGTGTTGGGGGCATCAGATGGGAAGAGCCCCTCGTAGTCACATGTAATACGGGCCGTGGGAAGAGTAGTCCCGGGTGTCCCTTTCCGGGTTCCCCCTCGCCCCCGGTCTGTTCATCCAGAGCCGCCTGGTTCATGAATAGTCATGTGCCCCCCAGGGTTTCCCCCCATTCCCCCGGGCTGTTCATCCCGAAACCCCCTGTTTTAATAGTCCCCTGGGTCCCCCAGGTTCCCTCATTCCCCCCAGGTCTGTTCTCCAGGCCGCCCGGTCATGAATAGTCCCTGTGTCCTCCCCGGGTTCCCCCATTCCCCCAGGTCTGTTCTCCGAGCCCCGTTCTGAATAGTCCATGTGTCCTCCCAGGGTTCCCTCATCGCCCTCCAGGTCTGTTCATCCAGAGCCGCCTGCTTCATAAATAGTCTGGTCCCCCCCAGGGGTTCCTCATCCCCTCCGGTTGTTCATCCAGGCCTTGCTTAGGAAAGTATGCCAGGGGCCCGCAGGAGGGCATTTGATGAGCTTTGTGTAATGGTCTGGGGTCCCCTCTGATTGGCTGCGGAGTCCCCCCCCCCGGAGCCGCGCCCATTATCAGCTGAGATGTCCCAGAGTCTCTAGGAGCTCCCTGCTCTGGTAGAACTACAAGTCCCAGGGGGTCCCGCAGGGGGGCGCGGTTTCAGAGCCCCCGATCCCTGCCTCTCTGTGGGGGGGGTCCGGCTTGGAGGGGGTCGCGGTTTTTAATTTGGGCGCAGAATGTTGTAAATGATCTCTGGGGCCCCCAAATATCACTGCCCCCCCCCCCCCCCCTAGTATCTGGCTGTCAGCTGTGTCTGCACCGTGTGGGGGACGTGCGCTGTGCTATAAATACTGCGCCTCTGCTTGGGGGGGGGGGGGGAGTGGAGACCCTCCCACATGAGCCCTCGTCCTGACCAGGTGGGGGGCTCCCTTACACTGTGTGGGGGGGGGGATGGAGACCCTCCCCACATGAGCCCTCCTCCCGTCCCGGTGGGGGGCTCCCTGACCCTATGTGGGGGGGGGAGTGGAGACCCTCCCCACATGAGCCCTCGTCCTGACCAGGTGGGGGGCTCCCTTACACTGTGTGGGGGGGGGGGAGTGGAGACCCTCCCCACATGAGCCCTCGTCCTGACCAGGTGGGGGGCTCCCTTACACTGTGTGGGGGGGGGGAGTGGAGACCCGCCCCACATGAGCCCTCGTCCGGACCAGGTGGGGGGCTCCCTTACCACTGTGTGGGGGGGGGGGGTGGAGGACCCTCCCCACTTGAGCCCTCGTCCTGACCTGGTGGGGGGGTCCCTTACACGGTGTGGGGGGGGGTGTGGAGACCCTCCTCACATGAGCCCTCGTCCTGACCAGGTGGGGGGCTCCCTTACACTATGTGGGGGGGGGGGGGGGAGTGGAGACCACCCCACTGATCCTCATATAGCCCCTCATCCTGCCGCCCCGTCACACGAGGTCTCTGTCCTGCAGGTCGGGGGTCCGTTACCCTGTAGGGAGGGGGGGGGGGGATGAGCGGGGACCTTACCTACTGATCCTCATATAGCCCCTTTGTCCTGTCTCCTGCGGGTTGGGGGGGGGGGCTCCTCTCTCATGCGGGTCGGGGGGGGGGGGGCTCCTGCGGGTCGGGGGGGGCTCCTGTCTCCTGTGGGTCGGGGGGGCTCCTGCAGGTTGGGGGGGGGCTCCTGTCTCCGGCGGGTCGGGGGGTCTCCTACCGGTTGGGGGGGGGCTCCTGTCTCCTGCGGGTCGGGGGGGCTCCTGCAGGTCGGGGGGGGGGCTCCTCTCTCCTGCGGGTCGGGGGGGGGGGGGCTCCTGGGGTCGGGGGGGCTCCTGTCTCCTGTGGGGCGGGGGGCTCCTGCAGGTTGGGGGGGGGCTCCTGTCTCTGTGGGTCGGGGGGGTCTCTGCAGGTTGGGGGGGCTCCTGTCTCCTGCGGGTCGGGGGGGCTCCTGCAGGTTGGGGGGGGGGCTCCTGTCTCCTGCGGGTCGGGAGGGCTCCTGCAGGTCGGGGGGGTGGGCTCGGGTCTCCTGTGGGTCGGGGGGGGGGCTCCTGTCTCCTGCGGGTCGGGGTGGGGCTCCTGCGGGTCGGGGGGGGGGGGGCTCCTGCAGGTCGGGGGGGGCTCCTCTCTCCTGCGGGTCGGGGGGGGGGGGGCTCCAGCGGGTCGGGGGGGCACCTGTCTCCTGTGGGTCGGGGGGGCTCCTGTCTCCTGCGGGTCGGGGGGGCTCCTGTGGGTCGGGGGGGGGGGGGCTCCTGTGGGTCGGGGGCTCCTGTAACCGCTCTGTTTTGTCTCCGCAGGGAAGCGGCTCCAGGAGTGGGCGTCCGTCGTCCTCTGCTTCCTCCTCATCTCCTTCAATTTCTGTAACCTGGTCCGTTACTTCAGCCTGGAGCACACGGCCAGCATCGCCCTGAGCGTCGGTGAGTGACCCCCTGTGACCTCCCCTTCTCTCTGGTGAATGTGAGCCCGGCCGCCCCTCCTGCGCCCCCCCTCCTCCTCCCGGCCGCCCCTCCCCCCCCCCCCTTCCCGGCCGCCCCTCCTGCGCCACCCCTCCTGCGCCCCCCCCTCCTCCCGGCCGCCCCTCCTGCGCGCCCCCCCCCTCCTCCCGGCCGCCCCTCCTGCGCCCCCCCCCCCTCCTCCGGCCGCGCCTCCTGCGCCCCCCCCCCTCTCCCGGCCGCCCCTCCTGCGCAACCCCCCCCTTCCCCCGGCCGCCCCTCCTGCGCAACCCCCCCCTTCCCCCGGCCGCCCCTCCTGCGCAACCCCGCCCTCCCCCCGGCCGCCCCTCCTGCGCCCTCCCCCCAGCCGCCCCTCCTGCGCCCCCCCGCGGCACCTGCATATAGTGTGGCCCCCGGGGCTGTGACTCCGCTCCTGTGGGGGCCGGACTGTCGTCTGAGGCATCTTCATATAGTATGGCCCCCGGGGGTGTGACTCCGCTCTGAAGCTCCTGCATATAGTGTGGCCCCCGGGGGTGTGACTCCGCTCTGAAGCTCCTGCATATAGTGTGGCCCCCGGGGGTGTGACTCCGCTCAGAAGCTCCTGCATATAGTGTGGCACCCGGGGGTGTGACTCCGCTCTGGAAGCACCTGCATATAGTGTGGCCCCGGGGTGTGACTCCGCTCTGAAGCTCCGGCTGAGTGCGTGGCCCCGGGGCTGTGACTCCGCTCTGAAGCTCCTGCATATAGTGTGGCCCCCGGGGGTGTGACTCCGCTCTGAAGCACCTGCATATAGTGTGGCCCCCGGGGGTGTGACTCCGCTCTGAAGCTCCTGCATATAGTGTGGCCCCCGGGGCTGTGACTCCGCTCCTGTGGGGGCCGCACTGTCGTCTGAAGCACCTGCATATAGTGTGGCCCCCGGGGGTGTGCCTCGCCCCTATACACCTCACACAGGGCAGTGACCCTCAGGGTCATCTCGCACTACTGTGCCCAGGAGCAGGGTCCGATGCCGGCAGCACACAGAGTGGGGGGACGCGGCGCAGCCACGTGGGGGCATCTCCAGCACTGCCCCCTATCAGTCTGTGCAGTCTAATACAATGCCATAAGGTGGCGGCCGCCGACGCACGGTTAAACCCTTCAGCGTGAGTGACGTGTCTGATGGAGGAGTCCCTGGTGGAGCCTCAGACATTAACACATCTCCCCGAAGATCTGGCAGCAAATCTGCGCCGCTGTGTAATGCGGGCACGGGGAGGGGGGGGGCCAGGATAACCCCCTCACTGCCAGCCCCGCTCCACGGATCCTGCAGGCGCTGCTGTGGGGGCTGATGCGTCTCCTCCAGCACGGAGCAGAGCTGTCCCCGCCGCAGCTCCAGATGTGACTAGAGTATAGATGACAAGGGTCATGCTGTGCACACTGGGGGGGGGGGGGGGGGCTGTGTATCCTGAGCTGGGAGATAGTGGGATCCATATCTGTGTGCACAGCGATAAGAGGAGATAACGGGTGTGAAGAGGCCCATAAAGCCCTCCTGGGGCACCAATGCTTCCCTGCGCCGCCGCTGCTGGCGGTTTCCCTGCGCCGCTGCCGATGCATGGCGGTTTCCCTGCGCCGCTGCCGATGCATGGCGGTTTCCCTGCGCCGCTGCCGATGCATGGCGGTTTCCCTGCGCCGCTGCCGATGCATGGCGGTGTCCCTGCGCCGCTGCCGATGGCGGTTTCCCTGCGCCGCTGCTGGCGGTTTCCCTGCGCCGCCGCTGCTGGCGGTTTCCCTGCGCCGCCGCTGCTGGCGGTTTCCCTGTGCTGATGCATGGCGGTTTCCCTGCGCCGCCGGCTCGTTGCCCTTTGTGCATGTTCCCCTCCTAATGCATCTCACTCTCTTTAGTCGCAGGGATCGTCACCGCTGACTTTGCCTCCGGGTTGGTGCACTGGGGCGCGGACACCTGGGGCTCCGTGGAGCTGCCGATCGTGGGGAAGGTGAGTCGGGGCACCTGATTGGCTGGACAGCTTCTATCTAGAGCCCTGTCCTGGGGTGGCCACTGGGGATAGGTTTTCTGTTGCTCTCTGATATCGGCCGCTCCGGGGCAGGCACTGTCTAGTGTAGGCTATTGCTCTCTGGTATCAGCTGCTCCGGGGCAGGCACTGTCTAGTGTAGGCTATTGCTCTCTGGGATCAGCCGCTCCGGGGCAGGCACTGTCTAGTGTAGGCTATTGCTCTCTGATATCGGCCGCTCCGGGGCAGGCAGTGTCTAGTGTAGGCTATTGCTCTCTGGTATCGGCCGCTCCGGGGCAGGCACTGTCTAGTGTAGGCTATTGCTCTCTGGTATCAGCCGCTCCGGGGCAGACAGTGTCTAGTGTAGGCTATTGCTCTATGGGATACGCCGCTCCGGGGCAGGCACGGTCTAGTGTAGGCTATTGCTCTCTGGGATCAGCCGCTCCGGGGCAGGCACTGTCTAGTGTAGGCTATTGCTCTCTGGGATCAGGCCGCCCCTCCGGGGCAGGCACGGTCTGTGTAGGTATTGCTTTGGATCGGCCGCCTGGGGCAGGACGGTCTAGTGTAGGCTATTGCTCTGGGATCGGCTGCTCCGGGGCAGGCACTGTCTAGTGTAGGCTATTGCTCTCTGGGATCGGCCGCTCCGGGTCACGCACTGTCTAGTGTAGGCTATTGCTCTCTGGTATCAGCCGCTCCGGGGCAGGCACTGTCTAGTGTAGGCTATTCCTCTCTGGGATCAGCCGCTCCGGGTCACGCACTGTCTAGTGTAGGCTATTGCTCTCTGGGATCAGCCGCTCTGGGTCACGCACTGTCTAGTGCAGGCTATTGCTCTCTGGTATCAGCCGCTCTGGGTCAGGCACTGTCTAGTGTAGGCTATTGCTCTCTGGTATCAGCCGCTCCGGGGCAGGCACGGTCTAGTGTAGGCTATGCCTCTCTGGGATCAGCCGCTCCGGGTCACGCACTGTCTAGTGTAGGCTATTGCTATCTGCGAGCAGCCGCTCTGGGTCACGCACTGTCTAGTGCAGGCTATTGCTCTCTGGTATCAGCCGCTCTGGGTCAGGCACTGTCTAGTGTAGGCTAGTGCTCTCTGGTATCGGCCGCTCCTGGGCAGGCACGGTCTAGTGTAGGCTATTGCTCTCTGGGATCGGCCGCTCCGGGGCAGGCACTGTCTAGTGTAGGCTATTGCTCTCTGGTATCAGCCGCTCCGGGGCAGGCACGGTCTAGTGTAGGCTATTGCTCTCTGGTAGCGGCTGCTCACGGTCAGGCAGTGTCTAGGGTAGGCTATTGCTCTCTGGTATCAGCCGCTCCGGGGCAGGCACTGTCTAGTGTAGGCTATTGCTCTCTGATATCAGCTGCTCCGGGGCAGGCACTGTCTAGTGTAGGCTATTGCTCTCTGGGATCAGCCGCTCCGGGTCACGCACTGTCTAGTGTAGGCTATTGCTCTCTGGGATCAGCCGCTCCGGGGCAGGCACTGTCTAGTGTAGGCTATTGCTCTCTGGTATCAGCCGCTCTGGGGCAGTCAGGGTCTAGTGGAGGCTATTGCTCTCTGGGATCTGCCGCTCCGGGGCAGGCACTGTCTAGTGTAGGCTATTGCTCTCTGGGATCAGCCGCTCCGGGGCAGGCAGTGTCTAGTGTAGGCTATTGCTCTCTGGGATCAGCCGCTCTGGGTCAGGCACGGTCTAGTGTAGGCTATTGCTCTCTGGTATCAGCCTTTCTGGGGCAGGCAGTGTCTAGTGTAGGCTATTCCTCTCTGGTATCAGCCGCTCCGGGGCAGGCACTGTCTAGTGTAGGCTATTGCTCTCTGGTATCAGCCGCTCCGGGGCAGGCACTGTCTAGTGTAGGCTATTGCTCTCTGGGATCAGCCGCTCCGGGGCAGGCAGTGTCTAGTGTAGGCTATTGCTCTCTGGTATCGGCCGCTCCGGGGCAGGCACTGTCTAGTGTAGGCTATTGCTCTCTGGGATCAGCCGCTCCGGGGCAGGCACTGTCTAGTGTAGGCTATTGCTCTCTGGTATCAGCCGCTCCGGGGCAGGCACGGTCTAGTGTAGGCTATTGCTCTCTGGTATCGGCTGCTCAGGGGCAGGCAGTGTCTAGTGTAGGCTATTGCTGTCTGGGAGCGGCCGCTCCGGGGCAGGCAGGGTCTAGTGTAGGCTATTGCTCTCTGGGATCAGCCGCTCCGGGGCAGGCAGTGTCTAGTGTAGGCTATTGCTCTCTGGTATCGGCCGCTCCGGGGCAGGCAGGGTCTAGTGTAGGCTAGTGCTCTCTGGTATCAGCCGCTCCGGGGCAGGCACGGTCTAGTGTAGGCTATTGCTCTCTGGTATCAGCCGCTCCGGGGCAGGCACTGTCTAGTGTAGGCTATTGCTCTCTGGTATCGGCCGCTCCTGGGCAGGCACGGTCTAGTGTAGGATATTGCTCTCTGGTATCAGCCGCTCCGGGGCAGGCACTGTCTAGTGTAGGCTATTGCTCTCTGGGATCGGCTGCTCCGGGGCAGGCACGGTCTAGTGTAGGCTATTGCTCTCTGGGATCGGCTGCTCCGGGGCAGGCAGTGTCTAGTGTAGGCTATTGCTCTCTGGGATCGGCTGCTCCGGGGCAGGCACGGTCTAGTGTAGGCTATTGCTCTCTGGTATCAGCCGCTCCGGGGCAGCCACTGTCTAGTGTAGGCTCTTGCTCTCTGGTATCCGCCGCTCCGGGGCAGGCACTGTCTAGTGTAGGCTATTGCTCTCTGGTATCGGCCGCTCCGGGGCAGGCAGTGTCTAGTGTAGGCTATTGCTCTCTGGTATCGGCCGCTCCGGGGCAGGCACTGTCTAGTGTAGGCTATTGCTCTCTGGGATCGGCCGCTCCGGGGCAGGCACTGTCTAGTGTAGGCTATTGCTCTCTGGTATCAGCCGCTCCGGGGCAGGCACTGTATAGTGTAGGCTATTGCTCTGTGGTCTCCGCCGGTGCGGGGCATGCACGGTATAGTGTAGGCTATTGCTCTCTGGTATCAGCCGCTCCGGGGCAGGCACTGTCTAGTGTTGGGTATTGCTCTCTGGGATCGGCCGCTCCGGGGCAGGCACTGTCTAGTGTAGGCTATTGCTCTCTGGGATCGGCCGCTCCGGGGCAGGCACTGTCTAGTGTTGGAAATTGCTGTCTGGGATCGGACGCTCGGGGGCAGGCAGTGTCTAGTGTAGGCTATTGCTCTTGGTATCAGCCGCTCCGGGGCAGGCGAGTGTCTAGTGTAGGCTATTGCTCTCTGGTATCAGCTGCTCCGGGGCAGGCACTGTCTAGTGTAGGCTATTGCTCTCTGGTATCAGCCGCTCCGGGGCAGGCAGTGTCTAGTGTAGGCTATTGCTCTCTGGTATCAGCTGCTCCGGGGCAGGCACTGTCTAGTGTAGGCTATTGCTCTCTGGTATCAGCCGCTCCGGGGCAGGCAGTGTCTAGTGTAGGCTATTGCTCTCTGGTATCAGCCGCTCCGGAGCAGGCACTGTCTAGTGTAGGCTATTGCTCTCTGGTATCAGCCGCTCCGGGGCAGGCACTGTCTAGTGTAGGCTATTGCTCTCTGGTATCAGCCGCTCCGGGGCAGGCACTGTCTAGTGTAGGCTATTGCTCTCTGGTATCAGCCGCTCCGGGGCAGGCAGTGTCTAGTGTAGGCTATTGCTCTCTGGTATCAGCCGGTCCGGGTTGGTATCGGTGGCAGCGAGCTGTAGAGTCGTTCAGTGCTCGCTTGTTCTGCCTTCTCCCGGTTTCCGGTCTTCATCTTCTCTTCTATTTCAGGCCTTTATCCGCCCCTTCCGGGAACATCACATCGACCCCACGGCCATCACCCGGCACGACTTCATAGAGACCAATGGCGACAACTGTATGCTGACCGTCATCCCTCTGGGCTGCATGGCCTACAAATTCCTCTTCCTCTCTCCAGGTACCGCCCCGCATCACGTACACTCCTACATACAGTTATTTTACCACTAGTACTCCAGTCACCTCCAGAGCTGCACTCAGTATTCTGCTGTTAAATCTTATACTCCAGTCACCTCCAGAGCTGCACTCACTATTCTGCTGTTACATCCTGTCTTATCCTCCAGTCACCTCCAGAGCTGCAGTCACTATTCTGCTGTTACATCATGTCTTATCCTCCAGTCACCTCCAGAGCTGCAGTCACTATTCTGCTGTTACATCCTGTCTTATCCTCCAGTCACCTCCAGAGCTGCACTCACTTTTCTGCTGTTACATCCTGTCTCACCCTCCAGTCACCTCCAAAGCTGCACTCACTATTCCACTGTTACATCCCTTATTCTGTCTGTAGGACAGAAGAAATAGTCTTCCAGACTACATTTTACCAAGGGGTAATCCTAGCACTAACAGTAGGAGTGCAGCTCTGGATGTGACTGGAGTATAAGACTTGATGTAACAGCAGAATAGTGGCTGCAGCTCAGGAGGTGACTGGAGGACGAGACATGATAGAACAGCAGAATAGTGACTGGAGTATAAGACTTGATGTAACAGCAGAATAGAGACTGCAGCTCTGGAGGGGACTGAGGGATAAAACATAACGTAACTGTAGACTAGTCGCTGCAGCTATGGATGAGTCTGGGGTGTAGAACATGTGTTAAAAGCAGAATAGTGACTGCAGCTCTGGAGGATAAGACCGGATGTAGCAGCAGAGTTGTGAGTGCAGCTCTGGAGGATAAGACCGGATGTAGCAGCAGAGTTGTGAGTGCAGCTCTGGAGGATTAGATAGGATGTAGCAGCAGAGTTGTGAGTGCAGCTCTGGAGGTTAAGACAGGATGTAGCAGCAGAGTTGTGAGTGCAGCTCTGGAGGTGACTGGAGGATAAGACAGGATTTAGCAGCAATGTTGTGAGTGCAGCTCTGGAGGATTAGATAGGATGTAGCAGCAGAGTTGTGAGTGCAGTTCTGTAGGATAAGACAGGATGTAGCAGCAGAATTGTGAGTGCAGCTCTGGAGGATTAGATAGGATGTAGCAGCAGAGTTGTGAGTGCAGCTCTGGAGGATTAGATAGGATGTAGCAGCAGAGTTGTGAGTGCAGCTCTGGAGGATTAGATAGGATGTAGCGGCAGAGTTGTGAGTGCAGCTCTGGAGGATAAGACCGGATGTAACAGCAGAATAGTGAGTGCAGCTCTGGAGGATAAGACAGGATGTAGCAGCAGAGTTGTGAGTGCAGCTCTGGAGGATTAGATAGGATGTAGCGCAGAGTTGTGAGTGCAGCTTGGAGGATTAGATAGGATGTAGCAGCAGAGTTGTGAGTGCAGCTCTGGAGGATTAGATAGGATGTAGCAGCAGAATTGTGAGTGCAGCTCTGGAGGATAAGACCGGATGTAGCAGCAGAGTTGTGAGTGCAGCTCTGGAGGATTAGATAGGATGTAGCAGCAGAGTTGTGAGTGCAGCTCTGGAGGATTAGATAGGATGTAGCAGCAGAGTTGTGAGTGCAGCTCTGAGGATAAGAAAGGATGTAGCAGCAGAATTGTGAGTGCAGATCTGGAGGTGACTGGAGGATAAGACAGGATGTAGCAGCAGAGTTGTGAGTGCAGCTCTGGAGGTGGCACTGATTTGTCTGCACAGTTTTGGGCGTCACGTGTCCCCTCTCCTCCCCGCAGAGCTCCTCTATAAGACGTATGCCACCGAATGTTTCATCTTTGCTCTGGCCATGTTTGTGACGCTCACCAACCAGATTCACAAGTGGTCTCACACGTACTTCGGTCTTCCTTCCTGGGTGGTCTTCCTCCAAGACTGGCACATCATCCTCCCCCGCAAGCACCACCGCATCCACCACGTGTCTCCACACGAGACGTACTTCTGCATCACCACCGGTAAGGATGCGTCGCTGCAGCGGGATGTGGGGGCCCCCGGCACTGAGCCCCCGCCGGCCTGGTCCCCCTTAGCCAGTGCTTCTTGGAATCGGGGGTCATGTAACGCTCAGACCCTGGTGTAAGGACAAGCCCCCCCCCCCCCCTCCCCTCCATGAGGTCAGAACCCTAAAAGGCTGCTCCTCCGCGCTCCCATCGGTACTGAGAAGATAGTCGACGACCGGTAACACACGGGCTGTGTTATATGTGGTGGAGCTGCTGCGGGGGCCACAATGTACCCTGGTCTGTTCCTGTGCTTCTGGGAGCCCATCCGGGTGGTTCATCCTCCCTCGCACCCACACTGTACCTGTGGCTATAGTGACCTCCAACCCACTCTGTTCCTGTGGGCCCCTCGGGGTGGTCCGTGGCCCCTGTATCTGCTCCTGTGGGCCCCTCGGGGTGGTCCGTGTCCCCAGTTTCTGCTCCTGTGGGCCCCTCGGGGTGGTCCGTGGCCCCTGTATCTGCTCCTGTGGCCCCTCGGGGTGGCCCGTGCCCCCCTGTATCTGCTCCTGTGGGCCCCTCGGGGTGGTCCGTGCCCCTGTATCTGCTCCGGTGGCCCCTCAGGGTGGTCCGTGCCCCTGTATCTGCTCCTGTGGGCCCCTCGGGGTGGTCCGTGCCCCTGTATCTGCTCCTGTGGGCCCCTCGGGTTGGTCCGTGCCCCCTGTATCTGCTCCTGTGGGCCCTCGGGGTGGTCCGTGCCCCCTGTATCTGCTCCTGTGGGCCCCTCGGGGTGGTCCGTGCCCCCTGTATCTGCTCCTGTGGGCACAACGGGGTGGTCCGTGTACCCTGTATGGTATCCTGTGGGGCACTCTGGGAGGTCCGTGTCCCCTGTATCTGCTCCTGTGGGCCCCTCGGGGTGGTCCGTGCCCCCTGTATCTGCTCCTGTGGGCCCCTCGGGGTGGTCCGTGCCCCCTGTCTCTGCTCCTGTGGGCCCCTCGGGGTGGTCCGTGCCCCCGGTATCTGCTCCTGTGGGCCCCTCGGGGTGGTCCGTGCCCCTGTATCTGCTCCTGTGGGCCCCTCGGGGTGGTCCGTGCCCCCTGAAACAGCTACAGTGGGCCCATCCGGGTGGTCCGTGCACCGTGTATCTGCTCCTGTGGGCCCTCGGGGTGGTCCGTGCCCCCTGTATCTGCTCCTGTGGGCCCCTCGGGGTGGTCCGTGCCCCCTGTATCTGCTCCTGTGGGCCCCGCGGGGGGGTCCGGGCCCCCTGTGTCTGCCGCTGTGGGCTCCTCGGGGTGGTCCTTGCCCCCTGGTTCTGCTCCTTGGGGCCCCTCGGGGTGGTCGTTGCCCCCTGTATCTGCTCCTGTGGGCCCCTCGGGGTGGTCCGTGCCCCCTGTATCTGCTCCCGTGGGCCCTTCGGGGTGGTCCGTGCCCCCTGTATCTGCTCCTGTGGGCCCCTCGGGGTGGTCCGTGCCCCCTGTATCTGCTCCTGTGGGCCCCTCGGGGTGGTCCGTGCCCCCTGTATCTGCTCCTGTGGGCCCCTCGGGGTGGTCCGTGCCCCCTGTATCTGCTCCTGTGGGCCCCTCGGGGTGGTCCGTGCCCCCTGTATCTGCTCCTGTGGGCCCCTCGGGGTGGTCCGTGCCCCCTGTATCCTCACCCTGCTTCGCTCTTGTGTCTTTCAGGTTGGCTGAATTACCCTCTAGAGATGATCGGATTCTGGAAACGCCTCGAGGACCTCATCCAGGGCCTGACAGGCGAGAAGCCTCGGGCAGATGACATGAAATGGGCCCAGAAAGTGAAGTAGCCCCCGGCCGGCTCTGCCGCTCTTCTAACCGTTGCCAACCTATAAAAAGTGAAAACTAAAAGCCATTAGCCAAATATGTAAGAGACTCCAATGGAATTAACTGACTAATAAGCACAAGTCGCGACTGTGCTGACCTCCGAAAGACTCTCCCCCCAGGACTCGCCCTCCAAACTTCCGTTTTCCCCCCACTTTTGTTGTTTTTTGCTGATGTCCTCTGACCTTTCACCTTGCCGAGAGTCGTGTGACCTCCGCAGGAGCCGGGAGCGAGGAGGCTTGTGCTATAACATTTGTTGTATCAACATGAAATCCCGGAGCCCAAAGCGGACAAGGGCTATAGGTGCGCCATACTGACCGCGACCCTCGGCCACCGCCCTGGGCTGCTCTCCTCCAGACCTCGGCCCCCTGGGGCGCAGCGCCATTTACAGCACATCAATAAAGCTTCAGCTGAGAAGTAGCCGCCGTCCTGTGAGTGACGGGAAGGGATCGCTCTATAGAGGGGCCCCCACAATCTGCTGGCAGGGACCAGGCCTGGGCTTCCAGTGGGGGAGCCCCTCTATGATATCGGGGACGGGCCTGGCTGAGGCGGCAATGGGGGTCCCTGCCGCCCAGAGGCTTCCTGATGCCACCGCTGTAGATGTGTTCCCTAGATGTAACCGAGATAGTGGCCTAATACCCCGCCCCTGCTCATTATGCCTGGGAAACCCCAGGTCCCAAACAGGTCCTCTGATCCATGGCGGCGGGCCGTGGCCTCTGCTCCGTGGCGGCCCCGTGGCGGCGGGCTGTGGCCTCTGCTCTGCGGCCGGCCCCCGTGGCGGCGGGCTGTGGCCTCTGCTCCGCGGCCGGCCCCGTGGCCTCTGCTCCGCGGCCGGCCCCCGTGGCGGCGGGCCGTGGCCTCTGCTCCACGGCCGGCCCCCGTGGCCTCTGCTCCGCGGCCGGCCCCCGTGGCCTCTGCTCCGCGGCCGGCCCTCGTGGCCTCTGCTCCGCGGCCGGCCCCCGTGGCGGCGGGCCGTGGCCTCTGCTCCGCGGCCGGCCCCCGTGGCCTCTGATCTCCGGTCCCTTAGTCATAGACTATTAATCCTTGTAAAATCCTGCTGCGTCCTCAGACTTCTTTTCAGTTTTTCTGTATCTTCAGGATCTCTGCTTGCTGTCATCATTTCCATCTAGAGGCTGGAGCCCGTCCTGCTCATGTCCCGCTGACTCCAGAGGATCGGGTGTATCTGCGCTGACTCTCAGCTGTGAGATGTTCCAGTCAGTGACAGGAAGCGGTGGTCCTAAAAATGGGGAGAAACTTGAAACCTTGACGCCGTTAGAAAGTCGCTACAACTTTTCCCGATCCAATCACGAAGCTTTGTTCACAGAGCGCCGTCCCGGATGTGTCCGCGCAGTGTTACGTATTTGTACGCCGCTGCTGTCTGCGGGGCCACTTCCTGCGGTCATCAGCCCCCGACTCTATCACCTTCTCTATGATCCGCACTGGCCCAGGCTGCGCAGCCTGGCACCGACCTTTGGGGGTTCAGCCGTTTGTTCTGCACTAGATCCCCCCACATCATCCTGACATTAGGGGGCGTCGTAGCCTGATGGGTTAAAGATGGCGCCGGTGCGGTTACAGAGCCAGGGGCCGCCATGTTTCTGGCTTGTGCTCCAGTCTGTAATTCCTGGATGAGGCAGCAGCCGGACGTGACCTCCATGCAGCACCGCAGGGTCACCCCCGTCCGTGGCCTGGTCATCCGGGGATTGTCCGACACACAGAGCTTTGGGTTTGGCCGCGTCTCCCATCGTTTTAACCACTTCACAGTTGCCGGGGCCGCCCTTCAGATGTCGGCGCACGGTATCTCCTGGTAATCTTGAACCACTTCCCTAAAACCTGCTCCATCTGCGACCGAGCGTCTCCTGTGTGCGCCACAGATTGGTTGTTGTGTGTGTGACACGTTGGTGGTCGTGCGACCGAGCATGTCACATGTGTGTTGCAGAGTGGCGGTTGCGTGTCCGGTGTGTGTTGCACGGTGGCGGTTGCGTGTCCGGTGCGTGTTGCACAGTGGCGGTTGCGTGTCCGGTGCGTGTTGCACAGTGGCGGTTGCGTGTCCGGGGTGTTGCAGAGTGGTGGTTGCGTGTCCGGTGCATGTTGCAGAGTGGTGGTTGCGTGTCCGGTGCGTGTTGCACGGGGGTGGTGGTTGCGTGTCCGGTGCGTGTTGCACGGGGGTGGTGGTTGCGTGTCCGGTGCGTGTTGCACAGTGGCGGTTGCGTGTCCGGTGCGTGTTGCAGAGTGGCGGTTGCGTGTCCGGTGCGTGTTGCACAGTGGCGGTTGCGTGTCCGGGGTGTTGCAGAGTGGCGGTTGCGTGTCCGGTGCGTGTTGCACAGTGGCAGTTGCGTGTCCGGGGTGTTGCACGGGGGTGGTGGTTGCGTGTCCGGTGCGTGTTGCACGGGGGTGGTGGTTGCGTGTCCGGTGCGTGTTGCACAGTGGCGGTTGCGTGTCCGGTGCGTGTTGCACAGTGGCGGTTGCGTGTCCGGTGCGTGTTGCACAGTGGCGGTGGTTGCGTGTCCGGTGCGTGTTGCACAGTGGCGGTGGTTGCGTGTCCCGTGCTGCACAGTGGTGGTTGTGTCTGGTGTGATTCACGGTGGCGGTCGCGTGTCCGGTGTGATTCACGGTGGCGGTCGCGTGTCCGGTGTGATTCACGGTGGTGCGTCCGGTTTGATTCACGGTGGCGGTTGCGATTCACGGTGGCGGTTGCGTGTCGGGTGTGATTCACGGTGGCGGTCGCGTGTCGGGTGTGATTCACGGTGGCGGTCGCGTGTCCGGTGTGTTGCACGGTGGCGGTTGCGATTCACGGTGTGATTCACGGTGGCGGTCGTGTGTCCGGTGTGTTGCACGGTGGCGGTCGTGTGTCCGGTGTGTTGCACGGTGGCGGTCGTGTGTCCGGTGTGTTGCACGGTGGCGGTCGTGTGTCCGGTGTGTTGCACGGTGGCGGTCGTGTGTCCGGTGTGTTGCACGGTGGCGGTCGTGTGTCCGGTGTGTTGCACGGTGGCGGTTGCGATTCACGGTGGCGGTTGCGATTCACGGTGGCGGTTGCGATTCACGGTGGCGGTCGTGTGTCCGGTGTGTTGCACGGTGGCGGTCGTGTGTCCGGTGTGTTGCACGGTGGCGGTCGTGTGTCCGGTGTGTTGCACGGTGGCGGTCGTGTGTCCGGTGTGTTGCACGGTGGCGGTCGTGTGTCCGGTGTGTTGCACGGTGGCGGTCGTGTGTCCGGTGTGTTGCACGGTGGTGCGTCCGGTGTGATTCGCGGTGGCGGTTGCGCGTCCGGTGTGATTCACGGTGGCGGTCGTGTGTCGGGTGTGATTCACGTTGCTCATTTTCAGGTGCTTATTTCTTTCTTTTTTTTTTCCTTGATAAAAAAGCCTTAAAATCTCGACTTTTTCTGCAGAAAAAGGAAGAATTTTAATTTCATGATCTAAATGTAAATATATTTATAACAGAAAAATTAGACATTACTAACAGATTGTGGAAACCTTGTCCGACTGCTGTCGTTATTCCCCAGGAGCTTGGGGGGGGGGGGGGGGGGTGTAAGAGGGTGGGGGGGTCACGACCCCGGGGCTCACTGAGCTGAGGTCACTGGTCTGGGAGGGAGGTGGGGTCTGAGAACGCCGGGGGTCACAGCTGCGGTGTCTGGGTCACTGCTCCGTGGAGTTGGGGGGTCCGAGGACGCTGGGGGTCACTGAGCTGAGGTGTCTGGGTCACTACTCTGGGAGAGGGGGGTTGGGGGGCCGAGGACTCCAGGGGGTCTTTGAGCTGGGGTCTCTGGGTCACTGCTCCGTGGAGTTGGGAGGTCCGAGGACGCTGGGGGTCACTGAGCTGAGGTGTCTGGGTCACTACTCTGGGAGGAGGGGGGTGGTGGGGTCCGAGGACTCCAGGGGGTCTTTGAGCTGGGGTCTCTGGGTCACTGCTCCGTGGGGTTTGGGGTCTCTGGGTCACTATTCCATGGGTCAGGTCTCCAGCCTGAAGCCTTCTCAGAGCTGAGTGTTTGTTACAGTTTTCTGCAGGGTCGAGTCCCCTGGGACGAGCGGCTCGGACTCCGTGTGACGAAACTTCCTTTGTACCGGCTGCGCTCACTTCACCGTTTCAGCAAAACCCCTGCGATGGTTGAAGCGCGCCCCCCCCCCCCCCCCCGGCTCAGACTCCGGCCCGGTCCTCACGGCATCGGCCAAAAAACTCATCGGAAACCAAATCCTGAACGCCACCTTGGAGCGGATTCTGCCAGTGTTTTGGGCGTTTTTCATCTTTTTCTACAGTTGGGCCCTGTAGTCCTTGTTTATCCACTCGGGCAGTGTACGGCGGGCGCAGCTGTCAGTGCATGGGGCACAGGGCCCGCCTGGCACCTGCTGCTTATCTGGGTGCCCGCGGGGATGCTGGAGCGGCGCGTGTTTCCTGTCGCTGGCAGGCACCAGGATTCCTTTGGATGGCTTCCACGTCGGGGTTGTCATAGGGACGGATGTCCTCATCGCTGCCGGCGTCAGGTGCTGCCGTGTTTACTGTTGTTTCCTCAGAGGGGAAATCCGGGCTTCATACTTTACCTGTAATTCTAGAACTCTCCGCCGTCACATCTCGCGTCTTCTCCATCAGGACGCAGCTCGGGGCAGTGACTCCAGCGCAGCTGCATTGTCTGGCAGGGAAAGACTCCGTCCGTGGTCCAGGCTGCACCGCCCTCCCTCTCCCGCGCTGTACGCTGCACCGCCCTCCCTCTCCCGCGCGGTACGCTGCACCGCCCTCCCTCCCCCGCGCCGTACGCTGCGGCGCCCTCCCTCACCCGCGCCGTACGCTGCGGCGCCCTCCCTCGAATGTGCCGTACGCTGCGGCGCCCTCCCCGAATGTGCCGTACGCTGCAGCTCTGCCTTTTCAGATTGGCTGCTGTTTATGGGCACAAGCCCTGCAGAACCTACAGCGAGGACAGAAGATCGTGACCGTCCAGCCCAGAGGGAAGCTTCCTGCATCATCCGCTAATAGAAGAGGCAACTCCAGGCCGGAGCCCTGTACCCGTGAGAGGGGCTCAGGGTGTGCGGAGCCGGAGGAGGGGTACTGCCAGCAACAGGCGGCGCCAGACAATTGCCGCCATCTAATAATAATCTTTATATAGCGCCAACATATGCCGCAGCACTGTACAACATAGTATATGGAATAACCCTTACACCGATGTGATAACCACAGCACCCAGAGTATCACTCCCATCATCCCTGTCAAGAACAACTACTACCAGAGCAGCAGGTACTTTGTAAAAAAAAAAAACATTAGGGTGAGAACATATACACGGCCGCGGAGGAACTCCCCAAAACCAACAGCAGATTCAACAGGAGAAGCAGAGAAACTTATCCCTCTCCCTTATCCCTCTCCTTCTACCTCTCCCTAATGTATTTCAGTGAGATGCTGTATACATAGGGGTGTACTGACTTCTGGGAGATGCTGTATATAATGTGAGGGGTGTCCTGACTTCTGGGAGATGCTGTATATAATGTGAGGGGTGTCCTGACTTCTGTATATAATGTGGGGGTGTCCTGACTTCTGTATATAATGTGAGGGGTGTCCTGACTTCTGGGAGATGCTGTATATAATGTGAGGGGTGTCCTGACTTCTGGGAGATGCTGTATATAATGTGAGGGGTGTCCTGACTTCTGGGAGATGCTGTATATAATGTGAGTTTACTGACTTCTGTGGGCCCCAAAAATGGAGATAATTCTAGGGGCCAACCAGTGGAACTGCTTTTTGGGTCCCAGCAGTTGAGAGCCCTTTTGGGGCCCCCGCGGTCGAGAGCCACCAGTAGAGATACTTGGGTCCCACCAGTGTAGCTGATTCTTGGGGCCCACCAGTGGAAGTGGTTCTTGGGGCCACCAGTGGAGTTGATTCTTGGGTTTCACCGGTGGAGATAATTCTAGGGGCTCTCCCAGTGGAGTTGATTCTAGGGGCTCTCCCAGTGGAGCGGATTCTAGGGGCTCTCCCAGTGGAGCGGATTCTAGGGGCTCTCCCAGTGGAGCGGATTCTAGGGGCTCTCCCAGTGGAGCGGATTCTAGGGGCTCTCCCAGTGGAGCGGATTCTAGGGGCTCTCCCAGTGGAGTTGATTCTAGGGGCTCTCCCAGTGGAGCTGATTCTAGGGGCTCTCCCCAGTGGAGCTGATTCGAGGGGCTCTCCCCAGTGGAGCGGATTCTAGGGGCCTACCAGTGGAGCTGAGTCTAGGGGCTCTACCCAGTGGGGCGGATTCTAGGGGCTCTCCCAGTGGAGCGGATTCTAGGGGCTCTCCCAGTGGAGCGGATTCTAGGGGCTCTCCCAGTGGAGCTGATTGGGGCTTCCGTAGGGGTTGGGGCTCTCCCAGTGAGGGGATTGGCTCTCCAGTGAGGGGATCTGGGGGCTCTCCCAGGGGAGGGGATTCTAGGGGCTCTCCCAGTGGAGGGGATTCTAGGGGCTCTCCCCAGTGGAGCGGATTCTAGGGCCTCCAGCGGAGCTGATTCTACTCTCCCACGGGGGTTAGGGCCTCCCACGAGGGGTTCGGGGTTTCCAGTGGAGCTGATTCTAGGGGCTCTCCCCAGTGGAGCTGATTCTAGGGCTCTCCCAGGGGACGGATTAGGGCTCTCCATAGTTTTTCTAGGGCTCTCCCAGCGGAGGGGATTCTAGGGGCTCTCCCATGGAGTGATTCTAGGGCTTCTCCCAGGACTGATCTAGGGCTCTCCCATGGAGCGGATTCTAGGGCCTCCCAGTGGAGCTGTCAGGGTCCCAGGAGCGATTCTAGGGGCTCCCCAGGGTTTCTAGGGCTCCCAGGGGGGATTCTAGTGGCTCTCCCAGTGGAGGGGATTCTTGAGTTTCACCAGTGGAGATGATTCTAGGGGCTCTCCCCAGTGGAGATGATTCTAGGGGCTCTCCCCAGCGGAGATGATTCTAGGGGCTCTCCCCAGTGGAGATGATTCTAGGGGCCCGCCAGCGGAGGTGGTTCTTGGGTTTCGCCAGCGGAGATGGTTCTTGGGTTGCGCCAGCGGAGGCGGTTCTTGGGTTGCGCCAGCGGAGCTGGTTCTTGGGTTTCGCCAGCGGAGGCGGTTCTTGGGTTTCGCCAGCACAGATCGCCCTACAGCTGTTGCACATGCCTCCCCCTGGAAAGCAGCCCCCGTCCCTACTCTCTGGGACTCACTAGCTGTGTTCGCTGCTCTCCTGTGGGCGAGGAGGAGCCTGAGACTGTTTAACTCTATGGGTGCGGCTGGGTATTTCTCCTCAAAGCTGCCGCACCCTCCCTAGTATCTTATTTATGATCCTTCACTTTTGAGAACTACAAGTCCCAGCATTCCTGGAAGGTGATTTATCGGCGTTCTGTCGTAGGGAATGCTGGAACATGTAGTTTGCACGAAACCGAAACCCCGCTTCCCCCTCCCTCCTGCACTATGGCTGCGCTCCGGAGGCCGCTCTATCTCTCCGCTCATGTCGATGGTGAATCCTCCGCTGTCAGTCAAGTCCCTGACTCCGCCCCTCCCTCACTGTGATTGGCGCTCTGAGTCCCCGCCTCCTCAAATATGAATGCGCTCCGGACGCCGCTCTATCCACACGCTCTTCTCTATGGTGACGCCTGCGCTGTCAGTCACGCCTCTGGCTCCACCTTGGTCTCTGTGACAGCAGCGCCGAGGCTCCGCCCTCCGTGACGTCACCAG
>JAODAL010019735.1:0-71205 GCA_025379985.1 Phyllomedusa bahiana | reverse complement strand
AGCCCCTACCAACTAGGCACCCAAAAATGGATTTTCCACTTTGAAATATTTTTGGTTGTTCCCACCAAGCCAAAAAGGGGAGTTCGCCTTAAAAATGGGTTCCCGGCAGCCCCCATTGGCCTCCCAGAAGTTGTAAAAAAAAGGTACGGGTCAAATTCAAAATAATTGCGGGATAATAAAAAACCCTATACTTTCCCCATATAAAATTTTTTAAAGCCCTTTTCCGATATATGTTTTTTTTTGAAAAGGGGATACTGTATAGCAACTCCCCCCAAGGGTTTGGTGGTATACTAAATAAAGATATTCCCGTAAAGACTTAACCATGTTTTCTCGGGAACCCATTTAAATTCGGGAAAACTTTTCAAGACTGTGGTGCTACCCTTTGGGAGGTAACCGGGGGGGCCAAAACAAGTGGTGGAGATGTTTGTCCAACCTTTTAAATTTTGGGGTTTCTCCCCAATTTGGCCCCCAAAACTGGACACGAGTGTTTACGGTTCTTTAAACACTTTTTAATTTTTTTAAAACGGTTTTAAATGAAAAGGGAAAAGACGTATGCAAGGTGAAGAACACCCCCCCCAAATTTTTCCCCACTTATTTAAATAACACGGTTTTTTAAAACCTTGTGCCCTGAAAAAGGGGCTAAACGAGAGCCCGAAACGCGTGGGTTTTTTCATTGCCCCCCCCCCCCTGCACCCCCTAAATTGGGTTGGAGTGGAATTTTTAAAAATAAAGGGCACTTTTTTTTTTCTCATCGCGGGGCCCCATTCTTTCCGTTTGGTGTTTTTAACCGAATTTGGTTTCTAAACCCTGGGGCCCCCAACGCCAGCGTTAATGAAAGTGCAATACAGCTGGTTGCATGAAGGATCTGCCCTGACTTCCCTGGTGAGCTTCGGGCCTTTTTTTGCCGTTTGGCTTTTGTTGCTTGTTTTTTTGTGTACTTTCTCCCGTTTTTGGGATTATCAGCACACCCTTTTTTGAGACCCACTACATGCCAGTAGTATAGTCCCCACGGACTTTTAAAATCTTTACCACCCCCCTAACAGGAGGGGCAGGGTCAAGGGCTTTTAGTAACAGATTACACTCCCGCGGTCCCCGGGTTTTGAGCGTTTTCCCCCACACATACATTAATTTAATAGAGCAGCGAAATTTTGCTCAAGGGTTTGGGAACAACTGAACCAAAATCCGGGAAAGAAACAAGTAAAATTTATCTTCAATTTTTAAAATTGGGGGGAATTTCTTTAAAAATTCGGGTTTGGCACTTCCGGGCCCAATTTTCCGACCCAAAAATTTGTTTCCCTCCAATTACTTCGGCACGAATCACGTTAAAAAACAGCTAATTTCCATGCTGCCCAGAGCCTGCAGGTGCGGTAGAACGTTGTGCCATGCTTGAAAAAATGCAGAGAGAGCTTGGTTTGGACTTCATACAATGTTGTGTTTTAGTAAATTGACAACGCACATGACTGCCGCCGCTCTTAGAGATCGCTTCAGCTATTAAAATGCCCTGGGCACTTATGGGGCCAAAAACTGACCAAAAAACTGAAGCAGGAACGTACCTGATAAAGTCATGGCAGCAAAAGCTGAAAAAATACAAACTGAGAGCTCAGGGCAACATTAGTGACAGAGTGTGGAGTATGACGGCGGACATCCACAGCAGCATGAGGTCATACAGTGGCACATGACATTTCTGAAGTGGCAAAGCAGTAACCAGCCGCAGAGTGGGCACAAATGACACAGTGTGGGAGGTCACGGTGCAGCAGCATTAGGTCAGGCCAGTGGCACAATGACAAATTCTTGGAGCTGGCAAAAAAAGGAGTAGACAAGAGTGGTACAATGACACAGTGGTGTGGGAGGGCAACGGCGCAGGAGCAACAGGCAGCAGCAAAAGTGCCAGACAGTGGCACAATGACACAGTGTGAGGGCACGCAGCAGCCACATTACAGCAGCATGAGGTCAGACAGTGGGCACAATGACGAAATCGGGAGGTGTCAAAAACAGGAGTAGGCCACAGTGTGGAGGCACGGCAGCATCCACGGGCAAGCAGCATGAGGTCAGACAGTGCACATGACACAGTGTGAGGGCACGACTGGAGTCCCAGCAGCAGCATGAGGTCAGAGAGTGGCACCATTACATTCTGCAGGTGGCTATAGTGGAGTTGGCCACAGAGCGGCACAATGACTGAGAGCGGAGGTCACGGCGGCAGCAGCATGAGAGGTCAGGCAGTTGGCACATGACAGAGAGTGGAGGCTGATGACAGGAGCAACAGCATGAGGTCCAGAGAGTGGACAATTACATTCTGGAGGTTGGCAAAACAGAACCCCATGCCGCAGAGTGGTCCCAATGACACAGTGTGGATGTCACGCAACAGCAACAGCAGCAGCAGCATGAGCACATAGAGTGGCAACAATGGACAAGTGTTGAGGTGGGTGCAATACCAGTCCACCCCCTGGTAAAGACGGTGGTAGGGCCCAGATGGAGAACTATCGGCAGATGTGGGGCATCAGGGCGGTGGCGGCGATCAGAAAGTGGCTGAGGCAGTAGTTTTGAACCCAGACTGTCGCCAAGGCATTGGTGTGTGGAAATCCTGCCGATCTCACGCCTGATTCAATCTTGACAAAGGTCAGTCGTTTCAAACATTTCCCGTGGACAATGCGGGTTCTCCTTGGGTAACGATGGCCCCCGCCGCACTGAAACACCCCGCTCTGATGCCACACTACTGGGCCGGGCAGGACAGCTTCCTCCACTGCAATACTACTCCCGGCAAGTTGCGGCCACACATCCAGTTTGGCCCTGCCCAGTAGTAGTCCAGCGGATCTTCTAACTGGGTGGCAGAGTGCTGTCCAAGTAGGAGGCCACAACCTGTTGGTTCAGGGAATGCTCCATGTCCTGCTGCTGCTGCTGCTGGTGACTGCCCTCCTCACTAGGGCGGGTGAAGAAGCTGCTCTTTAGTGACTCCAGACTTAGTTACTGCTGATGGAAGCAGGTACTGCTCCTACCCCCCCCGCCTTCCCCCAGCGGCCGCGGCAGTAGTACGTGAGCGCTGAGGAACCCCCCGGTCAGACCTGTCAGATGGAGGGACGATGCCAGTACATCAGGCAGCGGCCAACTGATTACGGAGGATTTCAACCTATAGTATTTTGAGTTTGTCTTCCCTCTCAATAGCTGGGAAAAAATGCTCCCATTTTGGACCGTAGCGAGGGTCCAATAGGGAGTTGTGAAGCCAGAAGTCATCCCTCCTGGCGGATGCTGACTATTTCGCCTTTCACTAGCCAGGCACATAAGCATGCTGCGGACATCTGCACAAGAGACTTCGAGGGGCTCCCTGCCTCCATTTACACTGTAATACCTGCCCACGGTCTTGGATTCATCCTGCCTCGTCTTCCGCATCTCCACCACCTCCTCCAGCTGCTCCTCTCCTGCTCCTACCTCCTTGTCACCTGTAGAAAAAATCACTCCATTTCACCAGACAATGCTTCTGCTCCAATGTTCCCTCCTCCTCCTCCTCCTCTCATTTCAGTCCCACCGGACTAATGTGGCCACTAGATGTATCGCCACAATTCTCCTGTCCCCTGCCCTGGGCAGACAGATTTTTCAGCATCTGTTCCAGGACATGAAGCAGCTGGAATGACGTTATTCATCCCGTACTCCTGGCGACCTGACAAATAAATTGGCCATCCTCGAGATGGCCCTCAACAAACGCAGGTGTCCACGCATGAGCTGCCACTCGCTTGACATCAAAGTTACACAGGGGAGTACTTCTTTTGTCTGCCGGATCATCCAAAAAATCGTTAATGGCCATGTCACTCTGTTCATACAGTCGGTCCAACATGTGGGCAGGCGGAATTTCCCAGCGGGTGGAAACATCGCATATCAGAGCGTGTTGGGGAAGGCCGTTCTGTCCGCTGCAACTCGAGGAGGTGTTCCTGGCTTTGTACTGATGGATAAAAGTGCAAGCACAGTTTCCAGGGCCATTTTTCTGAATGTTACTGAGAACGGTGGAAGACTTCAGGAAAGCTTTTACAACCAATTGAACACGTCGCCATGCCATGCGCATGGACCATCCCTCCTCGGTGCAGCGCGGACACCATGTTCCTCCCATGTCCGTCCCATGGTTTTCCGATTTGCAGTTGGCGCGGAGAAAGCCCCACATCGATTTCTTGCTTGAATGACGCGGAGCAGTTCCTCCCCTGTGTGACTTCGTCCCGAGGCAAGCACTAGTGTAGAACTGCGAGACACCGCAGTGCCCTACACATGTGGTATGATGGAGCATACTTGGTGGGAGGCTGAGATGGTGTGGTGGTGGAGGGGAGGAGGCGGACAAAGGATCAGGAGCAGCATTTTGACAAACGTGGAAGGAGAAAGCGGCGTCTCCTGTTCCAAGTTGTTTGTGTCCTGGGCAGGAAGCACATTAACCCAGGGGGCCGTAAGGACATGTACTGGCCCTGACCGTTGTTACCAGGCTCCAGACGTCCGCGCTGCCGGTACCTTGGAACAACCGATAAGCCAAGACTGACCCACTTTCTGTTCTACATATTTAATGAAGTGCTGTACTGCCTTTTTGGAAAAGAAATTACGGCTTGAAACTCTCCATCTGCGGCTCCGGCACAAGCCATTAGTTCTCTTGATGGTGCAGAGTCCCACCATTTGGAAAGGAGGGACTGCAGTACCAAACAACTTGTACAGGAGCACGGTCCAGGCTGCGCACCTTAGGATGGTTGGACGCATACTGTTGTCTCTTTACAATCGCCTCTCTGAACGACTGCTGGCGCCATGAGTAGCGAGGAGCAGGAGCATCTGGACCGGGAGAGGATGTCAAAGAGAAACAGCTGCCTTCTGCAGAGGTGGTGGAGCCTTGACTGGCTGAAATGGCATGCGTGCCACTGGCCGCTGCAGCAGCAGCAGCGGCAGGATGGAACACCACATTCTGAGCCACTTTTTCTCCCAGGGCCACACCGGATTGAGACGCTGCATTGTTGACGCAGGCCGTTGTGCACAACGTGAGCTCCCTGGCCACTCAGCTTTCACTTTCTGCCCACAGATTCTACATATACCCATATTCCGGCTCCTCCGGTGTCTTAGCAAAGAACTGCACACCCGCCGAGTATCTGATTTTACCGCAACGCTCCCGCACTGAGTGACTATTGCCGGCCGCTGCCTGAGATCGCTGCTCCCTGTGCCGCTACTGTCTTGACCTGCGAAGCGGGTTTTCACCCCTGTGGCCGCTTGCTCCCGACCTCACACTGCTGCTAACCTCTGCTGACTCATCACGGCCACACACACCCACTTCTGGCTGCGCCGCTGCCTGACGCGCCAAGCCGACTGCCCTCCTTCTCCCTGACGATGATTGAAGCCCTTGCTTCACACCGGCCTCCAAGTGCGGGTCCTGCTACATCATCATCTATTGTGTTTCATCGTCATTCTACTCGTCCTCATCACCGTCTTGGTAAGCCGAGGCAGACCTCTTCACCACATGGACCTCCCATGCCACTCCCCAACTCAATACATTGCCGCCTACTGCAAGCAGCTGGGGATATTGCCCCATTTTCTTCCGCTGCCACCAGCCAAGAGCTGCTGACTGCCCTCCTCAAATTGTTCACCTCGCTATATAGTGGGCTGGATTGCCCAGAACCCACATAGTCGATCCCTGCTGAGGAAACTGGATGGGACAGAGGCGAGGCTGAGGACAGGTGAGGCCGCTGACCCGCTCCCGGGCCATGCCAACTAATGTTGTGTCCTGAGGTTCCCCACCAGACTCTTGGCTGGGGTTGTCAGATGTCACTGAGGAGGAAGAGGATGACCTAGTCAACCAATCAAGAACCCCTTGGTTTGCGACAACACTACGGCCGCTAATGACAGGCAGTGTGTGGGCCTCACCGAGTGACCCCTGCTGCGACGACCCCTTGCTGTGCTGCGACCTGGCCGTTTCAGAAATGTTTGTGCCACTGCCCACTCGCAGTTGCAGAGCCTGCCACCTCCCTCTTCTGAACATACTGGTTTGTTCTAAAATGTCAGACACTGTTGATGAAGCTATCTGTAATATGATAAATATACACCCTTTTTTGACATCCAAATGAACCCAAACAAGCTTGGGTAACCCTTGGATATAAATTGCGCTCCACAAATGGCCAGGAAAAATTACTGTATGTGTCGTTTACAAGCACTGTGTGTTTAACAAAATGAAAAAGCACAAACAGGCTTAATTAACCTTCGCCTTGGTGAATTATGCAACAAGAAAAAATGTATAAATTTCGTGTTGAAAAAAGACGGTTTATTTTTTGTCAGCACAGAGCAAACAACGCTAATTAAAACCCCTGGATGTAAATTGCGCAATAGAATTTGAGCCCACCACAAACTAGTAGCTTTGTAGCGTGTTACAATGGTGGTATTTTCTACGCCACACAACAAAGATAAAATTGTAATCTAACCTTTGCTTGTGAATAGGCTAACCAAAAAAAATATATATATTTGGCGTTGAAAAGACGTTTATTTTTGTCAGCACAGCAGCAAAAAAGGCTTGAATTTAAACCCTGGATTAAATTTGCCGGCAATAGAATTGAGCCACCACAAACTAGTAGCTTTGTAGCGGGTTACATCGGCGTATTTCTAATACGCCACACAACAAGAATAAAATTGTAATTAACCTTTGCTTGTGAATTAGGCTACCAAAAAAAAATATAAATATTTGGGCCCGTTGAAAAAGAACGGTTTTTATTTCTGTCAGCACAGCAGCAAAACACTCTTAATTAACCCCTGTATGTAAATGCGAATAGAATTGAGCCACCACAAACATAAGTAGCTTTGTAGCGTGTACAATGGTGTATTTTCCTACGCCACTACAACAAGAGATCAAAATTGTAATTAACCTTTTGCTTGTGAAATTAGGCTACCAAAAAAAAAATATATATTTGCGTTGAAAAAGGACGGTTATTTTTCAGCACACCAGCAAAACAACGCTTAATTAACCCCTTGATGTAAATTGCGCAATTAGAAATTGAGCCACCCACAAACAGTAGCTTTGTAGCGAGTTACAATGGCGTATGGTCAATAGCTCCACCCACCAACAAGAGATAAAAATGTAATTAACCTTTTGCTTGTGAATTATGCTACCAAAAAAATATATATATATTTTACGTTGAAAAAGACGGTTTATTTTTGCAGCACACAACACCACAAAACAACGCTTAATTAAACCCCTGGATGTACAATTGCGCAATAGAATTGAGCCACCACAAACTAGTAGCTTTGTAGACGTGTTACAATGTCTATTTTCTACGCCACACATACAAGAGATAAAATTGGTAATTAACCTTTGCTTGTGAAATTAGGCTACCAAAAAAAATATATACAATTTGGCGTTGAAAAAGACGGTTTATTTTTTGTCAGCACACCAGCAAAACAACGCTTAATTAACCTGGATGTAAATTGCGCAATAGAATTGAGCAGCCAAAAAATGAAGTGGTATTTGTATGTTAAAAACGCTGTTTTCTTAAATGAATACAACAGGAGAACTGGCTTAGATCCCACTGGATATTGAAATGTATAGCAGCTGCAGTGGACGCACACTGGATTATCAGATCCAATACCACCCAAAAAATCAGAATATAACATTCAGAGAACAGTCCTCTGAGACAGCTGAGACACCCCACAAAAAATCGCTGTGTAAAAATAAGTTATTAAGAAAGCGCTATCACCCGCAGCAGCACCTTCCCTGTCAGTACAGTGAGAGGAGTGTGAGCTCCCAGCGCGCGCTCGGTCTTATATAGTGCGTGTGACGCACAGAATCCCGCCGGTCTCTGATTGGCTTCATCTCTGCACATGTCATGCATGCTATGCCCTTCTTCCTCCCAGAGTGCCTTTGCCCCATGTAGCCGCCTGTGCTCGCCGCAGCCATTTTATTCATCAAAAGCACACTTCGTTCAACAAACGAATACCCAAAGTTTCGACTTTCGTTCCGAACCGAAGTTTCCTGAAAATCTAAACGAATTCCACTTCGTTAGAATCAATTCGCCCATCTCTAATCTTCATTATTTACAAGTTTGGAAAAAATGCAAAAACAAGAGCTGAAACTGTGGTGGGACCGCAATTCGTTAAAAGCTTATATGGATAAAGGAATTATACCACTATGGCCTACGACGTCTAAAAAAACTGCCATCATTTGTATACACGGAGGAATTCAGATTCAGTGGAATCAATCTTTGACGAGTTGTTCAATCGATTAATCCAAAATCCAAACTAATCATAGAATTATGAAACAAAAAAACTAGAAGACATACAAAAAGAAGCAGATAGTAGAAACCCAGATAAAGCTGCAAGATACATCAAGACAAAGGAGGACTATAAGAATTACCAAGAGAAAATTAAGAAAAATCTAGAAAAACCTGAAACCATAATTATGGAAACAAAACAAAACAAAATATCTAAGGGACTTTGAACGATTATGAAAAAATAAAGTGTATAAGTTGGAGAAGAGAGGAAGCCAGATCCATACTGAAACAACCAATACAGATATAGGGAGAAATAGAAAAGAAGTAAGTTTTTCAGGACATCGAACATGACATCCATTGAACCTCAAGATTCTGATGTTCGTCAACAGAGGTTTTAACCACTAGGAGTAAAATAGTAAACAAAGTACAACATACTAGAATCTAAAAATGAAAAGGTTCCAAGACAAAAAACAACGAAGAAGACGAGGAGGATGGTAACATCGGGCAAAAGAAACAGAAGGTAACAACAAGGAAGAAAATTAAAATATATTCTCAAGATTCCCAAATGCGGAACCATCTGATAATGTCCATAGTTCTTACCCCGACCATCTTACTATCCATCAACTGAAAGCCTTAACAAAGATGCTTAACTTCTCACCAACGAATACATTTTTCATTGTTCCATACATTCTGGACATTAATAATTGTATTAGTTTATTGACGGGTCAAAAGACAATTAGGGATACAGTACGTAACTGAAAAAAGGAACAATATGGGAAGATCTGAAAATAATGGAAGGTCCCGACACAAATGAGTTTGAGAACTTATTGTTTAATTAACAATTGTCTCTCCTTGCTTTACAGGATTTACAGGAACCCAAAGAGGACGATAACCGAATGTAATGTTCCGCCTCGACCGTAAGAACCCCATACTTTTATCCACTTATGGCTAGAGTGGAAGCAATGAAATAGCTTCCAATTAACTATGGAGAGAGACCTTGAAAATGTCTCAGTAAACAAACACACAAAAATAACAAACTTAAATACAATTATGTTCTAGAGAAGAATATCGAGCTCAATCAACCAATTAAAACAAAATAAAACCTTATAATAAAAAAAAGCGGATAAGGGGGGGCTCTACGGTCGTGATGGACTCAGCACTGTATTACAAATCGATAATGCATACCTTGATGATGTAACAACAATCGCTAGATTAACCCGCGACCCTATTAATGAAATACTAATCTAAACTTTCTAAGTTACTGCAGGAGGGTATTGCACTGGGTGCCATCAAATCAAAAGATAAAAAATATTTGGAACAAAATAACCCAAAAACACCGATTTTTTTATGGTGTCCCTAAGACACATAAAACTATATTCCCACCAAAGTTTGCTGGCCTAGCGTGTCTAGTTGGTGGTAGCAATAGGAAGAGAACCTAAATAAAATGAGTTGGACACAGCAATCATCCACCGACTTTGTTTCTGGCCTCCCAGTTAACCTCAAGGATAGCACCACAGTCTGAAAAGTTTCCAAGAATTTAAATGGCTTCCCAGAGTATCTAAGGTTAAGTCTTGACGTGACTAGTCCTGTATTCTAGTATAACCACAACAACCCTTGGTGGAGAGTACTATACAGAATCACTTTTCACAAACAAAACATATATCAGGAAGGTCTACAAATTTTCAAACTGGAATGTATAGATTTTTTATTATCCACAATTTATTTTGAAATTTGACCGTACCATTTATTACAACTTCCTGGGAGTGCCAATGGGGGCTGCCTGCGTCACATCTATGGCGAACCTCTTTAAGGCTTGTGGGAACACCAAATATTGTACAATGTGGAAAAGTCCATTTTCCTGGGTGCCTAGTCCCTGGTATGGGCGCTACATAGACGACCTCTTGCTTGTTTGGGGTCGTAGTGTGGCGTCCATACCAGAATATATCCTGTATCTTAATAACAATGACATTAATTTGCATTTTACCCATACAGTAGAAACTACAAGTATACCATTCCTAGATGTATTACTTACTGGAGATGCAGAAAATAATAGAGTCATCACAACATTATACAGGAAACCCCCATGGCAAATAACGATATTACAGCTAGATAGCGTGTCACCCTCGCCACACGACCATTGCTCTATCCCCCACTGGGATTTTATCGGGCAGGGAGGGCATGCACAGAAAAGAATGACTTCCTAAAACAGGTAAAAAATTATAGTTTAAAAATTTTCGGAGGGAGAGGGTACAGCAAAAAAACAAATGTCACAGCCAAAAAAAAATTCAGGGAAAAAACAACAAGAGTCCTGCTGGCTTATAATAAAAGAACCACAATAACAAAAATGGCCCCCAGTATGCTCATCACCTTTTCCAGGATTTTAATTTTTATCAAAGATATTCTAAAAAAAAAATTTTTCACATTCTGAACAGGAAATTAACACTGGCCAAAAACTCCTAATAGGAAAATACTTTGGTGGCTAAACGCAATAAAACCATAGGAACTGAAATATCCCCCAGTATTTTCTCTAGTGCTCAAACCAAGGAGAGCTGGCTTTCCCTGAAAGGTTTCTTTCCGTGTAACAAGAAAAGATGTAACATTTGTAAATACACTATGAAACAAGATACTTTTAAATCAAATAAGGATGCAGATAAACAATATAGTATAAGGAAATTTATTAACTGTGATACTCACCATTTGATTTATGCAATTCATTGTATTTCTTGTGATAAAATTTACATTGGCAGCAGCATCCGTAGATTTAAAACCCGCATAACAGAGCATTTATATAACATCAAAAAGGGCCAGATATCTCACTCGGGTGCAGTGAAACATTTCTTAGATATACATGCAGGTTCGATAGAAAGCTTACGATGCTGGGGCTTGGAGAAGGTAGAAAGCCCTAAAAATGGGGCTGATTGGCAACGCCTCGTGCGCAAGCGCGAGGCATTTTGGATATTTGAGTTAGACACCAGAGCACCCAACGGGCTTAACTATAGAAATGACCTGACTTGTATATATTGATATATAGTTGCCATCATCTAGGTGTCCCCCTTATATCCATACCTTATACATATATATGTTAATACTTGACCCGGAGTGCTACTGTTACTTTGACACGTATTTATGTTTTTAACGTGTTTGTAATGTATAAGGAAATGACGTATGCAAGGTGAGAACACGCCCCCTATGTCTTCCCTCACTTATTTAAATGAACACTGGTGTTTAAACATATGTGACCGTGAACAAGGGCTATACGAGAGCCCGAAACGCGTCGGTTTCAGTGTCCCCCCTGCACCCCCTGATCGGTGGATTGGAATTGTGATAATAAAGCACTTTATTTTCTTCATCGCTGGGTCCATTCATCCGTTTGGTGTATTTATCCTGAATTGTGGCTTCTGAACTGAGGGCCAGGACGCCGAGCGTTAATGAAGAGTGCAATACAGCTGGTTGCATGAAGGATCTGCCTGTGACTTCTGGTGAGCTTCTGCCTATTTTGCCGTTTGGCTTATGTTGCTTGTTTATTAAGTCTGGAGTCACTGATGAGCAGCTTCCTTCACCCGCCTAGTGAGGAGGGCACTCGCCAGCAGCAGCAGCAGCAGGACCTGGAGCAGTCCCTGAACCAACAGGTTGTGGCCTACTTGGACAGCACTCTGCCACCTCAGTTAGAAGATCCTGGGCAGCCAAACTGGATATGTGGCCGCAACTTGCCGAGTGTGCGGTGGAGAGGCTGTCGTGCGCGGCGAGGAGTGTGGCATCTGCGGGGGTGTTCAGGGCGGTGGGGGCCATCATTACCCCGAGGAGAACCCGCTTTTCCACGGGAAATGTGGAACGACTGACCTTTGTCAAGATGAATCAGGCGTGGATCGGCCAGGATTTCCACACACCAATGCCTAGGCGTCAGTCTGGGTTCAAACTACCTGCCTCAGCCACTATTCTGATGCCGCCACCCACCTGATGCCACACATCTGCTGACAGTTTCTCCATCTGCCTACCACCATCTTTACCAGGGACTGGTATTGCCACCCACCTCAACACTCTGTCATTGTGCCACTCTATGACCTCATGCTGCTGCTGCTGTTGCTGTTGCCGTGACATCCCCACTGTGTCATTGTGCCACTGTCTGACCTCATGCTGCTGCTGTGGCTGCTGCCATGTCCTCCACACTGTGTCATTGTGCCACTGCCTGACCTCATGCTGCTGCCGCCGTGACCTCCGCTCTCAGTCATTGTGCCACTCTGTGGCTTCCTCCTGTTTTGCCACCTCCAGAATATCATTGTGCCACTGCCTGATCTCATGCTGCTGCTGTCGTGACCTCCACACTGTGTGATTGTGCCACTCTGTGGCCTAATACTGTTTTGCCGCCTCCAGAATGTCATTGTGCCACTGCCTGACCTCATACTGCTGCCGCCGTGACCTCCACACTGTGTGATTGTGCCTCTCTGTGGCCTAATACTGTTTTGCCGCCTCCAGAATGTCATTGTGCCACTGCCTGATATCATACTGCTGCCGCCGTGACCTCCACACTGTGTGATTGTGCCACTCTGTGGCCTAATACTGTTTTGCCGCCTCCAGAATGTCATTGTGCCACTGCCTGATCTCATACTGCTGCCACTGTGACCTCCACACTGTGTGATTGTGCCACTCTGTGGCCTAATACTGTTTTGCCGCCTCCAGAATGTCATTGTGCCACTGCCTGATCTCATGCTGCTGCTGTCGTGACCTCCACACTGTATCATTGTGCCACTCTGTGGCCCATTACTGTTTTGCCGCCTCCAGAATGTCATTGTGCCACTGCCTGATCTCATGCTGCTGCTTTCGTGACCTCCACACTGTATCATTGTGCCACTCTGTGGCCTAATACTGTTTTGCCGCCTCCAGAATGTCATTGTGCCACTGCCTGACCTCATACTGCTGCCGCCGGGACCTCCGCTCTCAGTCATTGTGCCACTCTGTGGCTTCCTCGTGTTTTGCCACCTCCAGAATGTCATTGTGCCACTGCCTGACCTCAGCTTTCGCTGGCATGACTTTATCAGGCTACCTTCCTGCTTGAGATTTTTGGTCAGTTTTGCCCTCTTAAGTGCCCAGGGAATTTTATAGTGAAGCGATTCTAAGAGCGGCGGCAATCATTTGCGTGTCATACTAAAACACAACATTGTATGAAGACCAAACCAAGCTCCCTCTGCATATTTAAGCATGGCACAACGTTCTACAGCACCCTGCAGGCTCTGTGCAGCCTGGAAATAGCTGCTTTTTAACGCGATTCATGCCAAAGTAATTCGGAACGAAACGAATTTTGTCGGAAAATTCGTCGAAGTGACCGAATCGAATTTTTGAGAAATTCGCCCATCTCTAATGATCATAGCTAGTCTTTAATCTGTAATTTTCCTAGCGCTTGGTAAATGTTTGTGAGAAACAGTATATTGACACAGAGGTTTGTTATCAGGGTCTCTCACATGACTTCGTTGTTGTGGGAGCATTGTACTGAGTAGCCACATAGCTCTGTGCTGGTGTAAACAATTACTACCCAGCGATGTTTAGAGGGAAATCATGGGAACCCAGGTGTACAGCATCAAGTCATGGATTTTTCCAGTGCCAGGTTAACCTCTTAAGAACTGGCTATTCGAAGGAGGGAGGCCTTATACTGGAAAAGTACTGATCTGTCAGCTTGTGTAACACTTGGTTACACAGGCATTTGTTTCAAATAAGATATAAGCTGAGAAAGTTTGCCGCAAAGTTAGAAGTAGCTGTACCTGTGGGCTATAGAGGGACCCTCGCCGCCAGTGTGAATCCCAGGTAGATCTCTCTCTCTCTCGCTGGCCCCTTCTCCCAGCTGATGTTACAGATAGATGATGCTGATAAGATGCCTGGTGAAGCTTGGAACTGTATATGGGGGCACCCGTGCACGGTGTGGATCTCAGGATTATCTCTCTATCTTCGCTGGTCAGTGTCACCAACTGATGCTAATAGATGATGCTTATAAGATGCCTGATGAAGCTTTGACCCATATATAGATGTGATGTAAGTATTTGTAATGCATACTATGCGTGCTTTGCCTTAGTAACCAATATTATGCGTGCCCTGCCTTTATAATCTATATTATGCAAAAGTATATACAATATCACACTATATTCTTGTAGTTTTATGTAATCATTGAGTTACTCATATAATAATGTGAATAAAGTATTGGATGTTGCCTTCTTTAAAACTGTACAGGACCCCTTAAGATAGTTGGCAAAACAGCGCCCGAGTTAGGTAGGCTGTAGGTAGATGATGGTGGGCCCCAATTAGATAGGATGGTGGACCCCAGGTAGGTGGAAGGTAGGACCCCATTACTCATAGAAAAGAAAAGAGAGTCATCCCTCCCCCCCTCCCCCCCCCCCCCCCGACACGAAGAGTGGCAAGCGGCTTCAAGTGAAGCCCAGCATAGACAGTGCAATGATGTGACATCATTGAGGCCCCATGTGGTGATGGTGTCCCTTTTACTACTGGAGCTCGGGGACCACTGGAGGTTTCAATGACTCCCTGGTGGGCCAGTCTGAGCCTGGTGACAGGTGCTCAAACTCCAAACAAGCAGCTTTTCCCCCTTTACATATGGCAGGGCAGTCAAGGTCGCCTTATACAAAAACAATTAAAATGAGTACTAGGGGTCAGCTATAACCTTGTAACCACTGACTTCTGAACTCCCCTGTTGGGGATGAAGCAGAATAATTACAATTTAAGTAAAGGTCTGTGAAATGTGATGCCACTTTATAATCAATGGGAAGCTAATAAATATTGCAGTAATTATTTTTAAAAATTATTATGACAACACAAAAAGGTTAGAACTTTCTTTGCTCTTCCTTTTATTAGAATGCAGACTATCATGAAATGCATAATTCACAAAGACACTTGCTAAAACAGGAATTCAGTGACACTATCAATGTAAGGAACGGTAAATGACCTTCCAGGCTGTAGAAGCAGATGTCCTCTTGTCACTTCTAACTGTGATAAACGCAGCAGTAACTTGTATAACAGAATGTTTGGTAAACCCTTGTAGGCATCAGACGATTAAATGAAAGTCTACCCATTACATCTGTGTTAGCTCCTACAAACAAGTAGTCATCACAATCTAAATTAAAAGTGTTGTAACATTAGCACTAGTCTTCTCCAATACACTAGGAGGAAAAATTTAATTTCTTATCAAGCAGATACAATTTTCTACTAACCATCAATCAGTTAAATACCATAAAGTATTTTATGGCTGTGTTACCCACCTTGTGGGAAATGTTCTTTAGCTTCATTGTTTAACCCCTTAACGCCGCAGCCAGTTTTGGCCTTCCAGACAGAGCCCCATTTTTGAAATCTCACATCTGACATTTTATGTGAGAATAACTTTTTGACACTTTTACCTATCTATATGATTCAAAGACTGTTTTCTCATGACATATTGTACTTTAAGTTAGTAAGAAAATTTGGTTCATACAATCCTTAGAAAAAATTAGAAAAATTTGCCATTTTCAAATTTCAAAAAATTTCTGTGTGTAAGACAGATAGCTATTCCACTCAAAATAGTTTATAACTAGCATCTACCGTATGTCTATGGTAGGTTGGCATAATTTTTTAAATGTCTTTGTTTTTACATCATTAGAGGGCTTAGAAATTTAGTAGTAATTTTTCACATTTTCAAGAAAATTTACAAAACAGATTTTTTAGGAACCATTTCAGTTCTGACATAGTTTTGAGGGGTCTGTATGCTAGATACCCCTATAAATTACTCCATCTAAAAAACTACACCCATTAAGGAAGTTTGTTAACCCATAGGTATTTCACAAAAGCAAAATGGAGGTGAAATTTCAAAATCTTACTTTTTTTGCAGATTTTCAAATGTATCCATTATCCACTGTAACAAGGTAGGTGCAACCAGGGAAATGCAACTTAATATCAATTCCCCTCAATACTTGTGGCTCCACCACAAGTCTCAGAATAGGAGGAGCACCTACTGGACACTCCGGTCTCATTTTCATTGCGATTTTCTTTATGCGGGCTAAAAACTACACTACTGTTCAAAAGTGTGGGGTCACTTAGAAATTTTTTTATTTTTGAAAGAGAAGCACAATTTTTTTCAATGAAGCTAACATTAAATGAATAAAAAATACACTCTATACATTGTTAATGTGGTAAATGACTAGTCTAGCTGCAAACATCTGGTTATTAATGTAATATCGACATAGGAGTATAGAGGCCCATTTCCAACAACCATCACTCCAGTGTTCAAATGGTACATTGTGTTTGCCAACTGTGTAAGAAAGCTATTGGATATTTATAACACCCTTGAAAACCCTTGTGCATGTATGTTAGCACAGCTGAAAACAGTTTTGCTGATTAGAGAAGCTATAAAACTAACCATCCATTGAGCTAGTTAAGAATCAGGAAAATTACATTTCTTGGTTTGATTAAACTCGCAAAATGGCCAGAAAAAGAGAACTTTCATGTGAAACTCAACAGTCTATTCTAATGCTGAGAGATTAAGGCTATTCCATGCGAGAAATTGCCAAGAAACTGAAGATTTCCTACAATGGTGTGTACTACTCCCTTCAGAGTAGAACACAAACAGGCTCTAACCAGAGTAGAGGAAGAAGTTGGAGGGCCTGCTGCACAACTGAGCAACAAGACAAGTACATTGGAGTCTCTAGTTTGAGAAATCGACACCTCACAGGTCCTCAACTGGCAGCTTCATTAAATAGTACCCGCAAAACGCCAGTGTCAACGTCTACAGTGAAGAGGCGACTCCAGGATGCTGGCCTTCAGGGCAGAGTGGCAAAGAAGAAGCCATATCTGAGACTGGCTAAGAAAAGGAAAAGATTAATATGGGCTAATATGGGCAAAAGAACACAGACATTGGACAGAGGAAGATTGGAAAAAAGTGTTATGAACAGACGAATCGAAGTTTGAGGTGTTTGGATCACACAGAAGAACATTTGTGAGATGCAGAACAACTGAAAAGATGCTGGAAGTGTTCCTTACGTCATCTGTCAAGCATGGTGTAGGTAAGGTGATGGTCTGGGGTTGCTTTGGTTCTGGTAAAGTGGGAGATTTGTACAAGGTAAAAGGGATTTTGAATAAGAAAGGTTATCACTCCATTTTGCAACGCTATGCCATACCCTGTGGACAGCGCTTGATTGGAGCCAATTTCATTCTGCAACAGGACAATAACCCAAAGCACACCTCCAAATTATGCAAAAACTATTTAGGAAAGAAGCAGGCAGCTGGTATTCTATCTGTAATGGAGTGGCCAGCGCAGTCACCTGATCTCAACCCCCATTGAGCTGTTTTGGGAGCAGCTTCACCGTATGGTACGCAAAAAGTGCCCATCAAGCCAATCCAATTTATGGGAGCGGCTTCTGGAAGCATGGGGTGAAATTTCTCCATATTACCTCAGCAAATTAACAGCTAGAATGCCAAAGGTCTGCAATGCTGTAATTGCTGTAAAGGGAGCATTCTTTGATGAAAGCAAAGTTTGAAGTAGAAAATTATTATTTCAGGTAAAAATCATTATTTCTTACCTTGTCAATGTCTGGTCTATATTTCTATTCATTTTGTAACTCATTTGATAAATCAAAGTATGAGTTTTCAGGGAAAACACAAAATTGTCTGCGTGACCCCAAACCACTGAACGGTAGTGTATATCCAGGGGTGTAGTGAGTATATCAACCCCAAAGGTGTTTCATTAATTTTTTTAGCATTAGGCAGTGAAAATGAAAAAAAAAAACAATCAGCAATTTTAGCTGAAATTTTTAAATTTTTACAAGAAATCCTGGAAAAAAAATCACCCCAAATTTTATTATGCAATTACAAGTTCGGCAATACCCTATATATGAGTGTAACCTGCTGTTTGGACACATGTCAGGGTGGGAGGGAGGGAGCGCTATTTGGCTTTTGGACTGCAGATTTTGGTTTGTGCCATGTCGTATTTGCAAATCCCCCAAAGTAGCAGAACAGGTGAAACCTTCCAGAAGTCACCATATTTTGTATTCAACAACCCTAATAGATTTCATCTAGCGGTATATTGTGCATTTTGAGCGCACAGGTGTGCCATAGTTTTTTTAGCATTGGGCCATGAAAATTGGGGAAAAAAGTTATATTATTTTTTATGTTGAAGCGCTTTAAAAAAAAAAGAAAAAGGGTTATTATTGTGAAAAACAATATTTATGCATCACTATCTTCTGAGAGCCATAACTTTTTATGTTTCTGTATACAGAGCTGTGTAAGGACTTTTTTTTTGAGGGATGTACTGACATTTTAATTGGCACCAATTTGGTGTATATATAGGTTTTTGATCACTTCTTATTTCATTTTATGTGCTGTGAGATAAGCAAATATCTAAATTCTGTGAATGTTTTTTGTTTTTAAAGGCGTTCATTGTATGGGTTAATTAATGTGACAAATTTATAGGGTAGGTCGTTATGCATGCAGCGATACCAAATATGTGTACTTTATTTATCTTTGATCTTTTTCAATTGCTGTTTGTAAAGGGGAAAAGGGCGGTGTATGTGTTTTTATTTTATTTTTCATGTTTATGTTTTACTTTTATTTTACTTGTTTTTACTTTTCACATTTTTTTCACTTTTCCCCATAAGGGATTTGTATCAATGATCTCCAGATCAATGATTCAACAGAGATCAGTACATAACAGAACTGCTATGTACTGGTCTCTATGGCAACTGTCACTCACCAAGCCCGGACATGCCCACAGGGCACTACGAGGCATGGTGATGTCACAAACCATCTGGAAGTGTTTCATACACTCCCGGGCTGATAGGTGAGCAGATACAGCGATGATCACACCGCTGCTGCTGCTGCAAGGGGAGACAGAAGGAGCTCCCGCCTTCTGTATTTACCTTGGCTTTGGCGAACGGGTTAATCACGCATGTCCGGAGCTCACTCCGGTCGTGGGGTTTGCGGCATGGGGCCAGCTGTAATTTGCAGCTGGTCCCATGTTACGATTGTGCGGGCCCCGCTTGAGAGCCCGCATGATGTCCAGGAATGTACTGGCATGCCCATTTGCAGGAAGTCACTTCCTGCTAGGACATATAGGTATATCAATGTCGAGAAGGAGTTGAAAAAAAAGTGTAACATGAGTTCTTTAGTTACTGCACTTATCTTCTGTCTTGTCTCTTTTCTTCTGTCTGTGCATAGCAAATACCGTATGTTAAATAGCACATTCTAGTTACATGAATTACATCTGAGGATATAGCTAATAAGGGCATTCTTCTTACATTAGATTACATTCAATTTGTGAAGTAAACAAATTTGAGATATACTACAAACCAACTCTATTTCTATAATATCTTGGGTTTATCAGGTTCAGTGGCAGGGTGAACATGGATCCTAGTAAAAAAGCAACACAAAAAGTTCTCCCTAGTAAACCCGTACAAAAATGGATCTTACCTAAAGTAGGGCTATCGTCCTGAGATATGTGGCCCCACGCAGTAACCTCCAACCCAACCCTAGAAATCCCTAATAACACACTAGGGTTAACAAAGCAATATCAAACGGGCAAGAAAACCATAAAGACGGAAGAATCTCCTGTTGTACAAAAAATATTGATAGCAACACACTAAACACCAAGACATTCAATAGTGTATATTCACAGGACTATACAGTGGGTAAGGAAAGCATTCAGACCCTTTTAAATTTTTACTCTTTCTTTCATTACAGCCATTTGGTGAGGTCAACTTCATTTTTTTGCTGATTAATGTACACTCTACATCCCATCTTGAAAGAAAAAAAACAGAAACGTAGATATGTTTGCAAATTTATTAAACAAAAAAAACTGAAATATCACATGGTCTTAAGTATTCAGACCCTTTGCTCATTATTGACTAGAAGCATCCTTTCGAGCTAGTACAGACATGAGTATTCTAGTGTATGATGCAAAAAGTTCTTCACTCCTGGATTTGGGGATCCTCTGCCTTTTCATTGCAGATCCTCTCCATTTCGCTCAGGTTGGATGGTGAACGTTGGTGAACAGCCATTTTCATGTCTCTCCAGAGATGCTCAATTGGGTTTAGGTTAGGGCTCTGGCTGGGTCAGTCAAGAATGGGCACAGGGTTGTTCTGATGGCTCTGCTTTGTTATTTTAGCTGTGTGCTTAGGGTCATTGTCTTGTTGGATGAAGAACCTTCGGCCCAGTCTGAGGTCCAGAGCACTCTGAAAGAGGTTTTCATCCAGGATATTTCTGTACTTGGCCACATTCATCTTTCCTTCAATTGCGACCAGTCATCCTGTCCCTGCAGCTGAAAAACACCCCCAAAGCATGATGCTGTCACCGCCATGTTTTCACTGTTGGGATTGTATTGGGTAGGTGATGAGCAGTGCCTGTTTTTCTCCACACATACTTACACTTACAATTAACACCAAAAAGTTCAATCTTAATCTCATCAAACCAGATAATCTTATTTCTCATAGTCTGGGAGTCCTTCATATGATCTTTTGTAATCTTTGCAAGATCTGTGCCTTGCCACAATTCTGTCTCTGAGCTCCTTGGGCAGTTCCTTAGACCTCATAATTCTTATGTGCTCTGACATGCACTGTGAGCTGTGAGGATTTATATAGACAGGTGTGTGCCGTTTCTAATCAAGTCCAATCAGTTTAATTAAACACAGCTGGACTCCAATGAAAGAGTAAAACCATCTCAAGGAGGATCAGAAGGAAATGGACAGCATGTGAGTTAAATATATCACAGCAAAGGGTCTGAATACTTATGATCATGTGATGGTTCAGTTTTTCTTGTTGAATAAATTTGCAAAAAATATCTACATTTCAGAGCCAAAAAATGAACTTTTTGGATCTTACCAAATGGCTGCAATGAAAGAAAGAGTGAATCATTTAAAGGGGTCTGAATACTTTCCGTACCCACTGTAGGTATGATGATACAGGTGCACACCTATTAATTTATAGCAGGTGATAGCCCTACTTTAGGTAGGATCCATTTTTGTTAGGGTTAGCTTTTATTGTTGAATTTTTTTTGTGTGTTTTTCTATGTATTTTATTGGTAGTAATTAAAAGTTATATTTTAATAGTAGGATCCATGTACACGCTGTGACACTACTTTATTTGTTGTAAATCTTAGCTTTAAGCATTGAGTGGTTTCCCAATCCACTTATTTTAAAATTGGTCTTGTGCTGTTCTTTGATTACGTTTTTCGAGTACATTTGGATATTTTTCCATTGTCTATTGATTGGTTTGCTATGACCGCACTACTTTTAGGATAATTGAATATCGATAGGTGGACTTCTGAAGCAAATGACCGTGAACTAGTACAAAGTAATCCAGTGACTTAGTTTTTAAATACCGTTTTCAAAGAATTAGGGGACAAATACAGGCTGACATTAAGTCATGGAAAATTATATTAAGCATTGCCTAGGAAAGACTAAGGATAACCATAACACCAGTCCCTAGTTCCAGAACTCTTGGTCTTATGCAAAAATGGAAGAAAGAGACCACTGAGAGTTCACTTAGATTTATTACTCTTATTTTGCAAGAGTAAAAATCTATGCTTGGAAAATTTACACTAAAACTCAAGGAGTCAGTTTTACAAGCTCTTAAAAGGAAAAGCGAATTGAGTTTAATACCATAGAGATAGAACTTCAGAATAATATTAAAACATTTACTTTTTTTCTGAAACTGCATAAACACAAGCCTTTCGTCCGTTAACTGGCTGAATTTAAGGAAAACAGAGCATATACCTTTCTAAATCGCTCACAAGTTAGGGGAACTGAGTGTGAGATTTCATCTTCGGATACTAGTCTTTCTGATTCTGAACACACAAGATGGGCCCCAAAAAATTACAGCACCAACAGACCCTCATACAATTGAAAACAGACACTGTCATCAGGACAATACAAACATACATTGGATTTGTCCTCCTCATCTTCCTCCAAGGGTACCACACAAACCCCTCAACCCAATTCCTGTTTTGTAGAGGAATTGGTCAAGGATCACCCAACATTAACCCCTTAAGCCGAACACCTGAAAAGTAGTTAATGACCAGAATTTTTTTTTTCGTTTTTGCCTCCTTGCGTTTCAACAGTTTTTTTTTTTTGAAAGAATTTTATTGCACAGAAGCATCATTACAAATTATGAACATAAAAGAGTACATTATATGGCTGCCAAAAATATAAAACGTACGTAATCTTATAACAGTGTTATATGCAAACTTGAACATGGCTCCATCAGGCAACTTCTGGATTTTATTATTTTCACCCCTTAAACTAGCCCCCTCCCCTCACCCCAAGAAGAATCCCAACCTACTCCTGTATCCTCTAAGCATCAATATTTAGGTTACCTAAAGTACCTTTTTGTTGCTCTTTTAGATAGTACTCCGTGTATCTGAAGGGTTCCATTATTTCCTTGATTTCTGCTGCGTTAAAGGTACTGGCAATATAGGGTTTCCATTTTTTAAAGAATGTTCTAGAACATTTGTCTTTGTCCCTTTCAGTATCTAATTTTTCTATAAGGAACATTCCCCTCAAACACTCAATCATCTCCGCCTCATCTGGGACCGATGGCTTGATCCAATGCCTCAGAATGCAGCGTTTGACCGCCAGAAGCATTACATGGAGCCCTCTGTCAGTCTCCAAAGTCTCCTCCGATCCCTCCGGTTTAGTCCTGTTAACTATATAATGAAAGAGAAGGCTCTCGGGTGTTCCAGGAATGTCAATACCCCAAATTCTCTTTACCAAGGCCAACACTTTCTTCCAAGTACCCTCTATCTCAGGACATGACCACAGACAGTGGAGTAAGTCCGCCTTGTCTGTTTTTTATTTAGGGCATTCAAATAGATATTGTGTCCTATTCTTATAAGGGATATTAAATGCGTATATGGCCCTATGAGCAATTCTAAATAGTATCTCCCTCCACTGCACATTAGTCGTGGCTTTCCTTACTACATCCAGGCCTCTCAAGATCTTCCTCGTGAGATCCTCATCCTGTAGTCTAAGCTCCCAAGCTCTGAACATTGATTGTGTCATCTCACTTGAGTCCACTCTATGAAGGACTTTGTAAACCTGAGCCAACAAGCCCTTTGAGCCCTCTATTTTGCAAAGTGCCTTAAAGTCTTCTGACTCCCTCAACATTCCCAAGTTGGCAGTAGTGGCTTTACAAAAATTTCTAATCTGTAGATACTGGAATACCTGATTTTGACTTAAGCTAAAGGCCTCGCTTAACTGATCCCAGGGCATCAACGTTCCCTCCTGGTTTAAAATATCCCCGAGTGAGCAGATACCCTTATCCCTCCACTTGTGAAACAAAGCATTCTCCATGCCCGCTTGGAAGGAAGGAGTCTCCCACAAAGTTAGAAAAGGTGAGACAAGCATAGGTCTCCTGAATAACTTCCTTACATGTCTCCATGTCGCTAACGTATCCCTCAGGATGATGTTCTGTTTGACCTTCGGAGGGTGCTTTCTGTACGGCAAATGAATTAAAGCCTTCAAGGAGACGGGCGCCGCCAACTGAGATTCCAAATCAATATTGGAAAAACAATTCCAACCCCCTAGCCAGTCTCTAATATGGCGCCACATCGCTGCCAAGTTATATAACCGAACATTCGGTAACTGTGCCCCTCCCTGCTGTTAATTTCCTGTGGCTAATCCTCGGCTGCTTTCCCCGCCATATGAATCTAATGAATGCCCCTCTCAGCCCATTAATATCCTTGTGTTTTAATAGGATCGGGATATTCTGGAGTGGATATAGGAGCCGCGCGAAGCTTATCATTTTGATAAGATGGACGCGACCCATGATCGAGAGCAGAAGGTCATTCCACTTATCAAGCTCTGAACTTATCTTTTTGAAAAGTGGGCCATAGTTCAAATTATATGTCATGGCTGATCTAAACCATATTTTGATACCTAAATATGTAAGGTGCGATCTAACTACCTCCACCCCTAATTTCTCTTGTAGGCCTCCTGCTTGGGAGCCTAACTGCAACATCTGGCATTTACTCTTATTAACCCTAGAACACGAGAATTCTCCACACTCATCCATTGCCCTCAGAACCTTAGCTACTTGTCGCTCTGGATCATTCAAAAACAAGAGCAAATCATCCGCAAAGCAGATAATTTTTTTCTCTATCTTGCCTACTTTTATCCTCTGAAACAATGGGGATCGTATCAAATGGATCGCCAGGGGCTCCAGTGCAAAATTGAACAATAAAGGCGACAAGGGGCAGCCCTGTCTCGTTCCTTTCTGCAAATAGATTGGCGATGACAGAAATCCGGGGGTGTTCACCCTCGCCTGTGGGGACTTATACATGGCCTCTATGTAATCTCTAAATACTCCTTTAATGCCTACCTTATCTAGAACCAACCCTAGCCATTTCCAATTGACGTTGTTGAATGCTTTTTCCGCATCGATAGCTAGCAGCGCTGGTGTCATCCTCTCTAACCTAGCTTGTTCTATGTGTTCTAGCACCGACAGTACCGTCCTGATGTTTTTAACCCCGGATCTTCCCTGGATGAACCCCATCTGATGCTCCCCAATAAGCTTCGGCATTAACATCGCCAACATATTATCCATTATTTTTGAGAAAATCTTTACATCCTGATTGATCAAGGAGATGGGACAATATGATTGTGGCGCCGTCGGCTCCTTTCCTTTTTTGTGTAATACTTTTATATATGCTGTGTTCCCTGATTGTAACATGGCCCTATCTTTGATGATCTCTCCAAATACCTTCCTTAACTGAACAGACTTCTTGTAAGATCCTATACACTTCTGGAAGCCCATCAGGACCGGGGGCCGTGTTAGGGGGGGGAATCTTAATCACCGCCACCAACTCCTCCTCCTCGACTTCTGCATTGAGAAAGTCCGTATCTTGATCTGACAACGTAGGCATGTCGATTTTCTGCAAAAACGGTTTCCCTTTTTCAAGGTCAAAGGCAGACTGAGTGTAAAGTTTATGATAGTATTCTCGCAAGAGATTATTGATCTCCTTGGGTTCTCTAACCATCATCCCCTCCCCTGATTTGAGACTTAAGATATTGGTTACCCCCCTCCTCCCCTTGGCCAAATTAGCCAGTAGCTTCCCGGTTTTGTTCCCAAATTTAAATAGTGATACCCTATATTGGTCATGGTAGAACGACTCCACTCTTTTCTGTTGTAGTTCAAAAATTTCTCTCGACTTCATCCATTTCTCTTTGTTTTCAGCAGATGAATTCGAGAGAAAGGTAGTGTATGCCTTCCTCAAATCTGCATTTGCCCCCTCTAGACTACTTTTTAGTTTCTTCTTTCTTGCTGCCACATATGCCATAATTCTGCCCCGCAGCACGACCTTGCCCGCATCCCAGAAAAGCTTTGGTGACTCTACATGAGCTTCGTTATCTCCTGCATATTCTTTCCACCATTGTACCAATAGATCCCTAAACAGCTCATCTCTCAGAAGAGATGGCGGCAGTTTCCAGATGATATCATTCCCTCTAGGAAAATTCTCCCATAGAGAAATAATCACCGGTGAATGATCCGAGATCACCAGGTCCCCTATAATCACCCCTTCCACCCTCCCCACTAATTTAGAGTCTGCCAAAAAGTAGTCCAGCCTGGCGCAGGAGTTGTGAGCATGAGAGAAGTGTGTATACTCCCGCTCCGCCGGGTTCAACCTTCTCCAAGTGTCTACCAGCCCTAGATTATCGCTGAGTCTGAGCACTAGACTCTTCCCTCTTTCCTGGGGCGGGGCAGAAGTACCCGCTTTCCTCCTATCCTCTGAATTATGCATGACACAATTAAAATCCCTCCCCATCAGAATGCCTTCATTTCCCATTCGCGCTAGTTTAGACTCCAGATCCCCAAAAAACTTTTTGTCCTGTGTGTTTGGGCCATATACATTAATCAGGTTGAAAATCCCCGCCGGGGAGTCTATCTTCATCGTGAGGACCCGTCCCGCATCATCAGATTCTAACGCAATAATGTTGCATGAATAGTTTTTGGGTATCAATACTATCACCCCGGCCGTCCTCCCCACTGCAGCCGATCCTTTCACCTCCCCCACCCATAATTTCTTCAAACGATAAAAATCTTTCTCCTCCAAGTGTGTTTCTTGTAGCCGCTTCAAATGCCTCAAAACCAGCATCCTCTTTTGGGGTGAGAGTAGCCCCTTCACATTCCAGGTAGCTATTTTTAATATATCAGCCATTGTCCCTGTGTAGCTGATCTACTTTGTTAAAGGACCAGGAGTAACCCCCCCACCCCTACCCCAACAGAACCCCGGTAACCAACTAATAAAGGTAATTCCTCCGCCAGATTTCCTTTATCCTTCTTGTTGGTTTCTCTTTTTTCGCACATCTGTGTGTGAGGCGAAATCATGTGACCTCACGCTTTTCATTCCTAGTCAATTCTTCCCTCCCGCTATATTGAAACAGTATGACAACACAATAGAGCATCCCAACTCTAGAGCCGATGGGCCCTCATCCTCCCTTGCCCCCCTGTGCATTAAGCAGTTTCACAAAGTTAAAAACTATTAAACAATTGAACATGGAAATAACCAATTAGATGTTATCCTATCCCGTTGCCTCCCCATAAGTGAGTCAATTGACTCCCGCCCCCCAGCTCAGGAGTGTATACCGGGGGAAATCATAAGCATGTAGCCTCATCAGACACAGTCCCCTTTATCTCTTTCGTGGTGATCGGTAGCGTAGCGAGACCAGGAATTAGAGTCTCCTGCGTTCCCAACCCTCTGGTGCCCTCCACTGGGTTGCCTGGAGTTTGGTTGGCTGGAGTCGACTTTTACAGAGTCCTGTTGCTGGTTTGAGGAACATGGTCCTTGAAACATTTCCTCCATCACCCGTTCAGCCTCCTCCACTGAGTGGCATACAACAGGTGACCCCTGATCTGGAATAATTCTCAGCACTGCCGGGAATTGCAAGTGGAAGCGAATCTGCCTTTTTACTAAATCTGAACATATCGGAGAGAACAGCTTCCTTTTTCTCGCCACCTCAGCGGAATAATCAGCAAAGAGGAGCAGTTTCTGTCCCTTGAACATCAAAGCACTTTTTTTGGCACGATATGCTTGTAGGAGGGCTGATTTATCCGCGTAGTCCAGATAACGAACAATAACTGCCCTTGGTGGCGGGGATCCGCCATCTTTTGTCGGGGCCCGTGGGGGGCCTATCCTATGTGCCCTCTCTACCTTTATAGGAGCCTTGAGTCCTAGAAGTTTAGGGAGCTCATCCGCACAGATTTTGGGTAGTAGGCCTTGTGGGGTATCTTCGCTCAACCCTATAATCCTCACATTATTGCGGCGGGATCTGTTTTCAAGGTCTTCTACCTTGTTTTCAAGATATTCTGTTCTCCTAAAAAGTCTCTCCATAGAGCCCCGCACATCTAACAGATCATCTTCCACCCCATTTGTTCTCTCCTCTAGCGCAGCAATCTGTGCTTTGTTCTCATCAACATCAGCTTTGATAGCAGAAAAAGCAACCGACACTGCTGTAGAAACTGATCTAGCAACTACAGTCTCTAGTGAGGCCAAGATGTCTGGTGTCAGCAGTTTAGCCACAGTTATTGCCATGGTTTTGCAAGAAACTGACAGTCCTGGAACTCTCTCCTCACATTCCTCCCCTTCTCCTGGGGTATAGGTGCTGCCATCCTTTCCCTGGTTAATTTTGTACACCTGGGGGTGAGCAGAGTGGCTGTCTAGCATGTATACAGATTCACTGTCTGTTGGGTCAGGTGTGGGAGCCCCATTATGTTTTTGGGCACGAGGGGCACGCTGTTGCCTCGGGGCCTCCACTGGAGCATCAGTCTTTATAGATTTATGAGTGTCCAACTCGTCTATGGTCTCCTGCTCCCCATCCACCTCCTGTGCTGCTGCCTTGAGTGTCTGGTGGGCCTGCTCTTTCCTCTGTGACGGCCCCCCTCCTGCCAGCTGCGGTCTTACTTGTGGGTTCTGCGTGGCTCCATGCTCTGAGACCACGCTACCACCGTCCTGGATTTCCTCCTCCTCCGGCTGCCCCGTTTCAGCTGTCCTGTTGTACTGTGGGGTCTGTGGCTGCGGGAGGACGCGTCCGCTCCTCGTGGAGCGCGGAGGGTCGGGCGCCATTTTGATTGCAGGCGCGCTCTCTCTGCCGGGACGGAGCTCACTTGCGGCTCCTGCATGAGCCGCTCGTTGTCACTGAAGAGTCGCGGGGAGCGCCGGGATCAGCGGGATGGAGCGGGAGCACTTACTCCGTGCGACCGCTCATGTGCGCGCCGGAACCGGAAAACCGCGTTTCAACAGTTGTAACTTTTTTATTTTTTCAATGACTCAGTTGTATGAGGCCTCGTTTTATTCGAGACAAGTTGTTCTCTATGGGGGAATAGTTTAAATTTGCTTATACATAATTGTAGAATTATTTTTTTTTTATTTTTAACTTTTTTTTTTTTTTTTACAAATTTTTTTACACCATTCACATTTCACACTTAGTAACTTCTTAGATTAATACTAAAAGTTATTATGGTCGTGTGGATACCTGATATGTGTAGGGGGTTTTTTGTGTGTGTAATATATGCACAATTATTTTTTATTAAATATTTATTTATATTTTATTATTTATTTTTGTTACACTTTTTTTTGTGTTTTACTTTTTTTTTAAAATCCCCTGAAGGGAGAATTGTTTTACATTTTTTTGTATTTTTTTTTTTGCACTTTATAATGTATTAGCATATTCATATATGCTAATACATTATGATCTGTGTCAGTCTGACACAGGACAGCCCACAGTGTGCCCTGGTCACTGGCTTCATACACAGACAGCTCTGGGGCCACTTTAGGTCCCAAGGGCTGACTGTGTAGCCATTTCCGATCGCCTGACAGAGCAGGGGAAACCCTTTGATTGTGCTGCGGTAACTTACCATCGCAATCATAGGGTTAAAGCACCGGATTGTGGAGGCTTCCTCCGCTCCCCGGTGCTTGTAGGAGATGCTCTGGGATCAGGGCTGTGTGGTACAGGCCTGATCTAAGCGCAGCTGCGGTGCCCGGGTGCCGCAAACTCCGGTGTCTGCAGCAACATCTAGAGACATCGCTGCAGACGAACGACCCGCACCAGCTGACGTCTAAAGTCGGTGGGCGGTTGTTAAGTGACAGAGATTCAAGATAATATTATTATTAATCTCACTCATATAGTATTAACTACTTCTAAAGTGAGCCTACTTAGAAAGAGACTGTCAAATATGTTACCATTTTTACTTTGTGAGTCAGAGAGGGATCCTGCAAAAGTCTGTTTTTACATGTAAATCCAAGAATATCAAGATGCCCCCTGTCTGTCCAGAAGATAATATTGATGTCTTCCTTAAGGTGGTTCTTGAGGCAATTGAGGGACCTGAGGGAATCAGGCCAAATAAGTCCCTATATAATCTTACGCAGGCAGAAAATTAACCTCTCTGCTCCTTAAGAGACAACCACACTATCACAATAAAACTGGAGAATAAGGGGGGCAATCTGGTGCTCTTGGATCATCATGATTATATAGATATTTGATTTCTGATTTGATTTGAATGCGGGATATAGAATTGTGGAGGCTGATTCTCCTCTTACTTTTCAGAACCAACTTAAATCTATTCTTCAGTTGGGTTTTGAGAGAGATTAGAAAGATAACAATGAATTTTCCTCTTTGCTTCTCTTATCACCATAGGTAGCAACCTTTTATGGATTGCCAAAGGTACATAAGGATTTGACGCCATTCAAATGTCGCTCTATAGTATCAGGAACTAAGAATCTTACTCAGAACATGGGGATATACATTGATAAGGATTTAAGACCTTTTGTTTTGGATCTCCCTTCCTACTTATGAGATACTATAGATACGCTCAACAAAACAGAGTGTCTATTCTTTGATTATTGGTCATTATTGGTTGTGTAGCATAGAGATGGAAGCTGTTTAGAGTTCCATACCCCATCATGTTGGCCTAAGGGCAGTTTCTTGCTTTTTGAGTATTTTTGTAGTGGCTTTCTTGAACAACACAATGAGTTAATTTTGGATCTTTTAGAGTTTGTATTGACTCATAATTATTTTATTTTCAATGGTAAGTTCTTCCACCACCTCAGGGGCACTAACATGGGCAGTCCTTGCTTGTCCACCTACACAAACTATCTCCTAGACTGGTGGGAGAACGCCATTGTTTTTTCTGAGCTTTTTTCTCAGTTTCATCGCTGTGTTGATGACATTATTGTTGTGTGTTCTGGAACCAGAGACACCTTCGTTGAATTTGTCAATGGTATAAACTCTAATTATATTGGCCTACGATTTCACCGTAATTGTTCTACCTTTGATGGCTTCCAATAGGAATTCTCCAAATTAAAGTCTAGATTTCCTGAAAGAGGATATCCAAAGGGCCCTCCTAAACAGGATTATGGCTCTGCCGCAAAGACATTAACCAAACCAAAATCTCAGGTTGATGATTTAATCAGAAATATTGGTATGTTTGATCCAGCCTCTTTTGAAGGTAGAAAAATTATATCAAGATTTTGGCCTATTGTAAGGGATCCGTCAGGGGCGCACGAACAGACACAGACAGCGTGAGGCCCTGACACTGATCCCAACCCCTGTCCCTGCCTTTTGGGGTGCCCGACTCCTTAATAGGTCGGCCCCAACCAGAAGACTGAACACTATACTGAATAGCGTGGAAACACAAGACGCAGACAAACAATACAAACACAATAAGGGATGGTCAAGCAAGCCAAGTCGGTAACTATCGGGAACGCGGTACAAAGTCAGAAGGCAGAAGAATAAACGTGAAACAAGCAGAGTAAGATAACCAGGGAGGCACAGAATAAAGAGGGCGAGTTATAGGCAGAAACAAACCAATATAACAGGCAAGGAGAAGAGACAGAAGAACCCTTAAATACCTTCAGGAGAACTAAGGACAAAAGGCAATAGGAGGAAGAAACAGAAGACCAGATAGGAAGGTAGAGCTGTCAAATCACCAGGAGCAAGGAGCCAGTTAACCCGTGGAGTGCTGGACGATTCCTGGTCCGGGCGTCAGCCAGGAATCAATCAAGATAGCAGGAAGAAAACCCAGTTCACACTAGTGAACACAAATGTAGACACTATGTCAAAAACCACGGCTTACGTCGCAACGGCCATGGCCGGCGACCAGAACTCAACGCTGGGGTTCTTTCTGGCATGATCATGACAGTACCCCCCCCTTTATGAGGGGCCACCGGACCCTCAACAGATCCTCTATGTTTAGCAGAATGGACCTGGTGAATTCTTTCCTTTTCCAGCTTGGGGGCATGTTTTGCAGATGAGACTCGGAGGCGGACATATTTTGGTCTGGTTTGGCGGTTTTTACTAGGTTTTTTTATTTTTAGTTGGGCGTTTTTTAGAGTCTTATGACTCCTAGCCCAGACTGTGCACAGTTTGATAACGGCGGTTTCTATTTTAGTTTTATCACCTGTAGTGGCAGAATACTTGAAGTGGGAACCATCGTCACGGCAAAAGCGGGCCAGCTTAGGAGGAGCAGAATTTTGTGAACTGGTAGTTGAGGACACAAAATCTGAAGGCAAGGTGGTGACCACTACTCCCGAAGAAAGAATATTTTCAGGTTTCTCAATTGACAGATGCATAGATTCTCGTTCCGGGGCAGACGAGTTGAGCTTTGCCCCGGAGGGAGGTCTATAGGACAAACATCAGGCTGGTGTGGAGGCAGATGTTCCCCAACATCCCCATCAAAGACGACTAGAATTACATTCTGAAATATCATGAGCATTAATTACAGCACACACCAAGGGATGCACTGTCTTTGAATGAGCACCACATGAGTCACCCCATTTGATCAACTCGGTGGTTCTCCAGTTGAACAACGGATTATGGAGGCAGGGCCAGGGCAACCCAAGAATAATATCTCAGAGAGTTTCTCCATGACAAAAAATGAAGTTTTTCAGTATGTGCGAACTCCCAACATTCAAAGTGACCTCAGCAGTACAAAATGTTATTCTTCCTCCGGTTAGTGAGGTAGAATCTACACCTGAAACAAAAAATGGAGAACACAAAGCAACAAGTTCCAAACCCAAGGCTTTAGCAACAGCCATACTGATGAAATTAGCAGCTGCACCCGAGTCAATCAGGGCACGACAAGCAAAAGTCTTGGAGCTAGAAACTAAGGTTACGGGCAAAACAAATTGTTATCAGAGTTAGGAGGTACCTGTACATCCTGATTACCTTCCTGGAAATTGTGCAGACGTTCGGTTTACATGGGTGAATTAGGCCTAATAGGACAGTCTCTAAGGAAATGGTCAGGCTTCCCGCAATAAAGGCACAAGGCGTTCTCCAAACGGTGTCTCCTCCTGGTGGCAGCAGACGTAAGACCCAACACCATGGGTTCTTCTCCAGAAGACTGAGAGGGAGATGGGAGAGAAGAACTCTCAAAGAAGGAAGAAGCAGGTTTTACAGGAAAGCCTGACTTGAGCTGAACAGTTAAACCCCCTTGCTTTTCCCTGCGTCTCTCCCTTAGTCTTCTGTCAATAGTCACAGCTAGAGTCATAAAGTCACTCAGGGTCTCAGGATATGGATGGCTGACCAAAGCATCCTTCACGGCATCAGACAGTCCTTGTCTGAAAAGGGTCTTCAGAGGTTTGGTCAGACCACCCGGTCAACGTACACCATTGGCGGAACTCGGAACAGTAGTCTTCAGCCGAGCGGCGGCCCTGCTGAATAGCTAGCAAATGAGTCTCCGCCCATGTCACACGGTTGGGGTTATCATAAACCTGTCCTAAAGCCAAAAAAAATCTGTCCATAGATCTCCACTCAGGGGCTTCAGAGGGTATAGCTAATGCCCAATCCTGAGGTGGGCCCTGGAGGAGAGACACAACAACTGCTACTCTCTCAGCCTCAGTGGGGAAATAGATAAAGCGAAAAAATAAATTACATGATTCCCTAAAGGTTCGGAATCTGTCAGGATTTCCGTCAAAGCGATCAGGAAGAAGCATCTTAGACTTATGACATATGCTAGGATCTACAAAAACAGGGGCAGGTAGGGACACAGACAGGGTGGCAAGTACAGGTACCGGGTTAGTTATGGCATCCAGACGCTGCGAGAATTGATTAATAAGCCCCGCCATGCCCTGAAGCTGAGTTGTCAACTCATCCAAGCGGTCGGTGACCGACAAGTCGGTACTCATATTGAACCGCGAGGAGAGTCGACTGGGGTAGGGCCTGTTATAATGTAGGGGGGCCTGTTATAATGTAAGGGATCCGTCAGGGGCGCACGAACAGACACAGACCGCGTGAGGCCCTGACACTGATCCCAACCCCTGTCCCTGCCTTTTGGGGTGCCCGACTCCTTAATAGGTCGGCCCCAACCAGAAGACTGAACACTATACTTGAATAGCGTGGAAACACAAGATGCAGACAAACAATACAAACACAATCAGGGATGGTCAAGCAAGCCAAGTCGGTAACTATCGGGAACGCGGTACAAAGTCAGACGGCAGAAGAATAAACGTGAAACAAGCAGAGTAAGATAACCAGGGAGGCACAGAATAAAGAGGGCAAGTTATAGGCAGAAACAAACCAATATAACAGGCAAGGAGAAGAGACAGAAGAACACTTAAAAACCTTCCAGGAGAACTAAGGACAAAGGCAATAGGAGGAAGAAACAGAAGACCAGATAGGAAGGTAGAGCTGTCAATCACCAGGAGCAAGGAGCCAGGTTAACCCGTGGAGTGCTGGACGATTCCTGGCCCGGGCGTCGGCCAGGAATCAATCAAGATAGCAGGGAAGAAAACCCAGTTCACACTAGTGAACACAAATGTAGACACTATGTCAAAACCACGGCTTACGTCGCAACGGCCATGGCCGGCGACCAGAACTCAATGCTGGGGTTCTTTCTGGCATGATCATGACACCTATCCTTAGAAATGGTAACACCATCGCTCGTTTTTTGTCATCTAAACCTTCCACTGGGGCAGGAGCATTGGTGACCAACTAGTTCACAGCCATTATGTGCCACCAATACATGAGGTCACATGGCTGTATGATAGGATAATTGGCATGTACAAGTGTGGCAACTGTAAGGTGTGTCAGTATGTGAGAGTATCCAAGACTTTTTCGGGTACAGTTACAAGTGCACTTTTTCATCTCAGGGATTTCTGTAATTGTAAGACACCAAGTGTAGTGTATATTGCCATTTGCTCCTGTCTCCTGATACAGTGAAGGAAATAATTATTTGATTCTTTGTTGATTGTGTAAGTTTGCTCACTGACAAAGACATGAACAGTCTATAACTTCAATTTTAATTTTAACATTGAGAGATAGAATATCCAAAATAAAATCCAGAGAATCACGTTGTATAAATTATATAAATGTATTAGCATTTTGTAGTGAGAAATAAGTATTTGATCCCTCTGGAAAACAAGACTTAATAATTGGTAGCAAAACCATTTTTGGCAAGTTTGGGTTGTTGTCTTGCTGGAAGACCCAGCCACGACCCATTTTTAATGTCTTGGCGGAGGGAAGGAGATTGTCAATTCATTCTCCCATTGATGCGGTGAAGTAGTCCTGTTCCCCCAAACCATAATGTTTCCATCTCCATGCTTTATAGTGGGGACGGTGTTCTTTGGGTCATAGGCAGCATTTCTTTTCCTCCAAACACGGCGAGTTGAGTTACTGCCAAAGAGCTCAATTTTTGTCTCATCTGACCACAGCACCTTCTCTCAATCACTCACAGAATCATCCAGGTGTTCATTGGCAAACTTCAGATGGACCTGTACATGTGCCTCCTTGAGCAGGGGGACCTTGTTGGCACTACAGGATTTTAAACCATTACGGCGTAATGTGTTACCAATGGTTTTCTTGGTGACTGTGGTCTCAGCTGCCTTCAGATCATTAACAAGTTGTCCCTGCGCATTTTTAGACTGATCTCTCACCTTCCTCATGATCAAGGATACCCCACGAGGTGAGATTTTGCATGGTGCCCTAGATTGATGTTGACCGGCAGTCATATTGTATTTCTTCCATTTTTTTACTAGTGCACCAACAAATGTTTCCATTTCACCCAACGTCTTACTTCTGGTTTTTTAGCCTATTCCAGCTTTTCAGGTCTATGATCTTGTCCCTGACATCCTTAGAAAGTTCATTGGTCTTGCACATGTTGTAGAGGTTAGAGTCTGACTGATTGAGTCTGTGGACAGGAGTCTTTTATAAAGGTGACTATTTAAGACAGCTGTCCTTACTGCAGGTAACGAGTTGATTAGAAGCCAGAACTCTTAATAGTTGGTAGGGGGTCAAATACTTATTTCTCTCAGCAAAATGCAAATAAATTTATATAATTTATACAATGTGATTTTCTGGACTTTATTTTGGATATTCTATCTCTCAATATTAAAATTAACCTACCCTTACAATTATGTCTTTGTCAGTGGGCAAACTTACACAATCAGCAAGGGTTCAAATCATTATTTCCTTCACTTTATATGTAGGGAAGACTAAGAGAGAGTTTTGGCGCCACATATTGTAGCATATTAACGATATCCACCACAATAGGGACACTTTGTTTGCTTACTATATTCGGCAGGTCCATACTAACCCATATGACTTACAATTTATGGCAATTGAGGTCATCCATCAGTTAGTTAGAAGAGGAGATATTGACAAAATTCTGCTTCAGAAGGAAGCAAGATGGACATACAGTTTTAAAACAGTTAATCCGTTAGGATTAAATGAACATATTTCTTTTGTATCATTTATCTAAAAAATGTAGTTATTTATTCATATTCATTTTTTCCTCTCCCTTGAGATATATTTAGATTTTTGTTTATCATCTGCTTACTGTGGTGCTCCCTTAATCACTCATGTAAGGTGTATCTGTGAGTTTTGTGCAGTATTCCCAAGTATCAACATATCCAGCTATGTTTGCTTTTTTATTGCATTCCTTTCCTGCCCACAGGGTGATGTGATGCAGCTTCTTTAGTACCGGTGCGTTTTTATGTTATGGAGGGAGAACATACATGCGGAATGCTTGTTAGTTGTCGTGCATCAGCCAGCCCTATGGATTCATAGCAACAGCCAGTTCTAGCCTGTGGCCGCTGTTGAGTCCCGGATATTGTGTATTGAGTTTTTTAACACGAATGCGCATTGGCTTCCTTATGCCAGCTGGCTTTTTTTTACTGTGCAGACATTTTGTTTTGTTTCCTTAACCACGAAATACTTCTTCCGGTCTCTAGGGACACCTAGACTAATCATTCTACTGGATCATTCTACTCATGTGAGCGCCCCAGTTTAGGTATTTATACACCAGGTGAGTGTTTCTCTGGGCTGTCTCTACCACTATGGGACCATTCACCATTGACTTGATGGCGCCTTCTTGATCACCTATTTGCAGTTACATCCATAGTTCTATTATGTAACCCTGGTATCATGAGTTTAGTGTTACATCCTTATGATATCTATTTTGGTTTTCACTAACCCTGTTACTGTGGTTAAATTCCTGAGTGTCCATTATACACCAATGGTTATTGGACCAGGAATTATTTATTGGTCCTTTTTGATTTTCTTATCAGTCTACTTTGATCTGTTGATTCATTTTAGGCATACAGTTGGAACACCCTGGATGATGTATTTACTGTATTCTCCATTATTCCCTCTATGAAGTAATGGGTGTGTATCTGTATCCCATACCTATATATGTTAATATACACTATTGAATATCTCTGTGTTTAGTGTGCTGCTATCAATATTTGTTGTAATTGTTCTCCAGGAGCTTATTCCATCTTTATGATGTTTTCCTGCCCATTTGTTATTGCTTTTTGACCTTTAGTGTGTTATTAGGGATTTCTAGGGTTTGGTAAGAGGTTCATGGTGTGAGGCCACCCTTCTCAGAGTGATAGCCCTACTTAAAGTAGGAACCATTTTTGTTCGGGTTTACTAGGTGGAGCTGTTTTGTGTTGCATTTTGTGTTTTTTTTTTACGTATTTTATTGGTAGTAATTAAAAGTTATATTTTAATACTAAGATCCATGTGCTGTGACTCAACTTTATTTGTGTTAAATCCTAGATTTAAGCATTGAGTGACTTCCCAATCCACTTATATTAAAATATCAGAAGATCGGTTGATACTCCCATAGCACACCATATGAGGGATTGTCATCTAGGAGCAGAGGATTCTGTGGGGGCGAACTCGGACCAGCTTATTTTGCAAAAGGAATGCCAGTGGATTTATAAGATGAATTGTGTTCATCCATATCTCTCATTTACCTGTGTTCTCTAGTTTTGTTATTCCTTTTTATGTCTGCCCTCCTTCTTTTCTACTCCTCCTATCTTCCCCTTCCCTCCCCCCGCTCACGCCTTCTTCTTTGTCTAGTCTTTTTCCCGTAGTTCTTGATTTTGAACTTGTGTCAATGGGAAATTACCAGTTTGTGGACTATAACACTTTTGGGATTTACTATAAAATGGATTGGATCTAATAACTTTGGCCAGGTTCCCTTTGGATAATTACCTAGTTGGTGAAGATCAATATCATACTTACCTATAACAGTGTGTTTAATAATTTATACACCAAATAAATAATGCTTACACACAATATGGCGGAATTTTTGACAAATATGTTTTATTAATGTGAGGCCATTTGACTAAATATATGTCGGTTGATGTTTTGAGGGCGGACAGGAGGGGAGTACATACTTGTGTTCGCCGGATGGCTGAGCATGCCTTGGTGTGAAGTATTTGACTATGCGGTCAACAGGTGAAACCGTGGTGTCGATGTCTGATGCGCCGGCGCATTGCCCGGATAGATGCGGCCATGGTGAGGTCGGCCGGACGCATTGTGTTTTCCGGGACGCGGCACCTGCGTATTGCGATCTTTTGGACGCGGTGCCTGCACACTGAGGTTGTCGGGACAGGATGCCGATACTGGCTTTTCCTGAACACCAGAATGCGATGTTAATACGATCTAGCTGCTGGATGATACCACTATGTATAGGTAAAACTATTTGCAAGTCTTCTATAATTTGGTATATTTGTCTCTGGGACCTTCTGTTTGGCCATGTAATCCATCCATGTGATTTATTCCAGCCTCCTAATTGGAGAATTGATTTAGGGGGTGGTACTTCTGCCCCTTTAAAAGTTACTCTTTGTATTTTGAAGATGGGTCACTACAGAGGGACATCTGTAATACAGAGGGCACACTAGCCTGGTTTTGGCCCCATATTTAAAGTTCATTGTACATATTCACACACTGAGGAATTTAGCTAAGATTGAATGAAACGCGTCTGGGCCTTTTGGGCTTTTTAATATATGCTTACCAGGATTATTCCACATTAGGTATAAGTAGTAGGGACTCCAGATTAGGAGTATTAGTTATGCGGGACCGTTCTTCATTTAGGGCATTTGAAATAGAGAAGGACTACTAGGTCTCCTTTTTGCCCTTTATAGTCTTGTCTATTTTTATCCAGGTGGCCATCGATCATCGTGGGGGATGTGGTAAGTCAGTCATTTTGACTTGCTAGGATTATTGATGAGTAATTTTTTAATGTATATTTATTAAAGGTTATGTTTTATTGGAATATCTTTTCTGTAATTTAGTATATTGGGTATTTCAATGAAGCTATTTTTTGTGCTTCTTTTCTATTTTCCTTCTTTGTTTATATTAAAATTGGTCTTGTGCTGTTCATTTATCAGGATCAAATGCACAATTTTGTCAAAATATTCAGGGTCCTGTATCAAAATAGGAGCGGGTCCCACCTACCAGACTTTGCTGACATTTCCCAGCAATATGATTTCAAAGTCTGTGGTGGGAGCACAATTTTAATATGTTTAGGAGCCTTGCCAACATTGTACTAACAGACCATTGGTTTAATCTGTCAGCTTTTTAGGCATGTCTGTTTGAGAAAATATACATATCCTTCATGAAATTACTATTCTAGAGAATCTTTTTTATAATTCTGCATGGTGCCATGCCTTCGGTATTCCTCCTTGAAATGTATGAATAAATTTACCAGGTGGGAAGGGGGATGTAAATTAAGTCTAATACTTTACAATTTTGTCAGTACCAGACTGTGTTGGGTACACATCCCATTTATAAGGAGAATGGTGTTATGAGCCCTGGAACCGCCTGAGAATGGTATTATGAGCCCAGGCAGCTGATGAGGCAGCCACTCACCATTGCACCACTTGTTTCCTGCTTTCTGTGGCTACTATGTTTTTTGTGCCAACTCCCTAGTACAAGTGTGCTTGACCTTTGTGATTTTAAGGACCAATGTGCACCACCAACCTGCCTACCTCCAAGTCAGTGATCTCCTTTTCCTCATTATAGTGACACTTTACTTATTCTGGTGCTTGATCCCCTTTGAGGTCTCTGACATTTCAAGTGAACTTGGCTTGCCATTAGTTATCTGCCGCCTGCCCTGACCTGTGGCTTGTCTCGAACTTCATATATACCTGCTAAAACACACAGCATAAGAGTAGACAGATAATGCAGATAAAACACAAGTTAGAAATGCATAATACAAATCGTGGCACCTATAGAAAGTTTGTATTTGGAAATATCCTAAAGTGCCTGATAAGGAGCATGAAGGCATAACATAAACCATGTAAGGTGCTCAAAACTGCCTATATAAACAAAGGTAATGAAATAGCATGTACATAAAACATATAAAAGGCAACAAAGGATACAGACAATAACACGTACAACCCAACTCACGTTTCACTCAGTGTTCCGTCTGGGGAAAGACAAAGCATTGGGCAAAACGAGCTGTGGCATGTACGTGTTATGGTCTTTAAGTTTTGTTGCCTTTACATGTTTTATGTACTTGATCCCCTTATGGAGGTTTACAATATGAGCTAATGCTCTTTATCCGACCATTTGAGATATTTTCATATGCATACTTTCTATATACACATTATGGGGACATGTATGATTTTTGGCACTTAGATGTAAATTTTTAAGCGCATAATAATAGTGTAGAATGTGCTTAAAATCTATGAACCTTGTCCACTGCAGGTCATAAATCAGGCGCATTCTAGTGCAGAAACGACAATTCTGGCTCAGGTAACCCACTTTTAAAGTGCTCTACCTGTTCCAGCAGTAATGTGCCTGGATTTGCCACACTAAAGCTATAAATCTGTAGCTTCGTATGGTTCTAGTGCGACACGCCTCCAGCATGCCCCGCAATCTCAGGCGCCTTACAAAGTGCCGCAGACATTCTGTAATGTGCCTGATATTGGAGTGCGGCTGATTATTAATATAGCGAATGAGGCTGCACTAGATCTCGTGCTGAAAAGTCTGGTGTCTTTTCAGCACGAGATCTAGTGCAGCCCCATTCATACATGTCCTCCTATGTATTTTATTATTATTATTATTTATCTTGTCTGCATTTTAATGTTCTATTATCTTTTTACTCTTACTGTGTGTTTTTTTAGGTATATATTGTTGAATACTTACCAACTCTCCTGGGTTGTGCAGAAGACTCCTGCAAAGAGAGAAGCTCTCCTGCAGCCACATAGCTGCCAGAGACTCTTTAAGAGAAGTGACACCTGAGCAGGATCATGAGATGAGGAGACAGGGGGCCTGCAGCTAAATTATAAAGTCTAGCTGCGGAGTGCTCCCCGCTACCCTTCCCCTAGCTTTCCTGGATAAAGTTGGGTGACACCCCAACCCCCACAGATAGGGTTTTACACAAAAGCCCATGAGTGACCCAGAGTTTCCACTGCCCATCTCCAGTGAGTCCTGAGAAATAATAATGCCCAACAACTGTCAATTTATTAATAAGTATTAGAGAACAATAACCAGGGAAAGGCACAATACAGAGTTATGAGAAAAGATCCTCCAGAATTTTTCATGGCAAATACAATTATTTTATAAAACAGGAAAAGAGTAAGTGGTTTATAAATCATAACTATGTAATGTTGCAATTTCACGTTGTGGAACTATAGAAGAAATGAACACTGATTACTTGGTTCCCCATAAGTTACAGCTGACTAATAATGGGAAACCTTAAAAGGGTGTAGGGATAGATAATTGAAGACTTTTTCAAAATATATATATATATTTTTTTTTTCTTTGGTCAGAAGATAAATAAGATTTCATCTCCTCTTAGAGCTTTCTCTGGTTACAACTATCTTTCCCCACTTCTCCCTACTCTCTCTTATCTCTCATTTCTCTAAGCTGCCAGCACTCACTCAGGTTGTCCATGGTAAATCAGCCCCTACAGAGTCTTATCTCTAGTAACCAACTTTGAAAGCTTCTCATTGTTACACTGCTACCCGTATGATCGGCGGATGCTGACTTACTTGTTTTGCGGTTTCTGTGTGCTCCTCCCTACACTTCTCTGCCTGAACCTTGCTTAGTTTTTTTCTTGATTTGGGTTTACTTGGTTCTTGTCTTTCTGTCTGTATGTATCCTAGTCCATGTTTCCTGCTTTTGTTCCTAGCTGGATTTCCTAGCCTGAGTATCTTGTCTTGTTCTGTATTTTGTCTTGCTCCAGCGCTGTGTCTAGTTTGTACCTAGTGTAAACTTTGACCTTGTTTTGGCCTATTTAGCCTTCCTATCTGGCCTCCCAGTTTGTCTTCTCTGTATATTCCCGTTTAGCATTCCTTGTGTCTTGTCCATTCCTGGTTTGGCTTCCTTGTTATCTCTCTTGTTTTTCTGCCTGGTTTCTGCCTGACTGTATTATTGGTCCCTGTTTGGTCCCTGCAGTAGTTCCCCTCTGTCTAGTCTCTTCCCTTATCTAGTCTTGCTTTGTATCCAGCTCTGTTTCTTGTTTTGCCTGTCTATGTCTTACTAGTGTCTCATTCTGTTTCTAGCACAGTGTTCTTGCATCTAAGTCCTGCTCTTTTTTGCTGTTCCTGGTATGTCTTCTGTTCTTGTTGTGCTTGACTTGATCCCTGTTTAGCTTGTCTTGTCCTGGTGCCTTGTCTAGACGCTTCTGATCCCTTGGTCAGCTGCCACTGCCAGGGCCTACTCTGAGTTCACACCTGGTGGACATTGGGGTAAGCCAACCTTACCATCTGAGGCTCTGTGTAGAACCCATTGGCCACTTAGTTACGTCTCCTTGGAGCAAGCCTGGTAGTGGCACAGTGAGTCCACAACTCGCCGTTATACCCGGGACACTCATTTAGAAATGTAAACAGCCTTTAAAGCTTTGCAGCCTTAGTACTAGACTTTATAAATTTCTTGCTCTTGTTGTTAGTGTAACAGTAATAGCAGAGCTGATGTGTCAATCACTGCTGTAGACCCACCCACAGCTTGAAAATCATGTTTGATCTTAAATCTGAAACTACATGGTGAGAAAACCCCTTTAAGATTATCTTATAGGATTGTTCAAAGCAGAAAATCTTTTTAAGACAGATGGATAAGCAGGGTCTTGAGTCCGATATGCTGCTTTCTTCTTAAAAGGCCCTGGGGCCCATGTAAAATAAAAAAAAGTTATTTTCACCATTTACCAATCCCTGGTTCCAGTGGCATGTCTCGGCATCATTTCTGAACACGGAAGTTACCACTGGAACCACTGACTATCTGCATTGATCACATACCCCTAACTTACAGTACTGTTTGGGGCTGTTCACTTCTGATCAGGGGCTGCAGTACTTATGTCTCCATTTGGAGGTGATGCTGTGTCAGAATTGTTTGCATTTTGGTCAATCCACCTACCAGAAAAAGTGGAATAAAAAAGATCAAAATTACACATTCATTCCTAATTGGTACCGATAAAAGTTAGACCTCACCCCACAAAATATGAACCTCAGCTCTACCAGAGAGAATATTTTTATTGTTCTTAGAAAATAGCAATGCAAAGCAAGTTTTTATTTACGTAGGAAAAATTTAAGAAAACTTATACATTTAGTATCACTGGAATCAAAGTGACCCACAGAATGCTGATAGAATGTCATTTGTACTAAAAAAAAACTCCATAAAAATGAAACCACATCACAAAAAAATGTGAAAAAATATTAAACACAAATCCCAGAGGAATGGAGACTTACTAACTGATCCTCAGGCAGGTCAGAAACCAATTTCCAACAAGATTCAGAGAAGCCACAATTCCATATGGGAAGGTTTCACAGGTGCACAATATTAAACATACTACTCACAAACCTTTCATGCATAAAGGGAGTGGCTATTTTAATCAATCATACCTGCAAAAATGTTTTTATTTTTTTTATGATGGGGAGTGTTAGTAACAAGACTGGCATCCCATAGAAGTCTATTAATGTGCAAAGTTAATGCCATGCAACCGCCCCCAGCAAACCCACAAAAAAGTTGGGAGACGGGCTGCTTTACCGCCACTTTGCACTTGTGCAATCTCCTCTTCCATGCGCAGTGGGCTTTTCTGTATTCTGTTGGGAACTGCCATTTAAGCGTCTTATTTGCCAGTATGGGAGGTATGGGGTATTAATTTTGATGTTGCTCACTTTGGGAGTGCTGGACGGCATGCTATATTGAATAGTGGTGTCCCCAATTGGCTTTAACATCAGCATGGTGCAATATAAATTTTTATTTTTGTGCAGGTATTATATTAAGGTAACCACTCCCCTCATGCATAAAAGGTGTGTGAGTGGTTTGTCTATTAGTAATTTGTACATCTGTACTTCCAATATTGCATTGTGGCTTCATAGAATCATATTGCATACGTTGCATTCTACGTCTCTACTGACATCTTTCAAACCACTGCTGGGTCTGCCCGATCTGTATAGGTTACTCACAGATGCATTTTCTGAGAAGCAGGCGGAAACCCTTCTTCTCATCGTAATTATGACTGCGCTATAGACCTTCTGCCTGGTACATGCCGTTCATGGGACAGGGTCAATACATTGTATGTGCCAAAGACTCAGATCATGTTGGCCTATATTAAAGAGAACATTCAAAAAGGTTTTATCCGCAAGTCTTCCTCTCTAGCTAGTGCCAAGGTTTTCTTTGTGGAGAAAAAAAGAAGGTTCACTCCAACCCTGCATAGACTATCGGGGTCTAAAAACGATAATTGTGAAGATCCAGTATCCACTACCACTAATCTCAGAGCTCTTTGACAGGCTCTGGTGAGTCAAGGTGTTCACAAAGTTAGAATTGTGAGGAACCTATAACCTCATCCAAATTTGTGAGAGTGATGAATGGAAGACCGCATTCAATACCTGCAATGATCACTTAGAATATCTAGTGATGCCCTTTGGCCTATGCAATGCTCCTGCCATCTTGCCATCTTTCAGGAATTCATTAATAAGATCTTCAGAGACCTCTTGTATTCTTGTTTTGTCGTGTATCTAGACAATATCCTGTCTTCTTGGACAATCTAGAATCCCATCAGACTCATATACACCAGGTTCTAAGATGCCTATGAGGCAATCAGCTCTATGCCAAACTGGAGAAATGTGTCCTCCACCAGTCCTCCCTGCCTTTCCTTGGGTACATAGTCTCGGACAAGGGACTTCAGATGGATCCTCCCAAGCTGTCGGCTCTCCTGAAATGGCCTTGACCAGTTGGCCTTCGGGCCATACAGCGTTTGCTGGGATTTGTTAAATACTACCGACAGTTTATTCCGCACTTCTCTACCATGGTGGTGCCTATTGTGGTGCATACTAAGAAGAATGGAAACACCAAACTTTGGCCACCTGAAGCCTTTTCCCATCTTAAGTCCACATTCGCCTCCGCTCCTATCCTGTGCTGTCCTGAGTCTTCATCATTGAGGTTGATGCCTCTTTAGTGGGAGCTGGAGTAGTCCTTACTCAGAAAGCCCCCAGAGGGAAAACTGTTACTTGTGGCTTTTTCTCCAAGACCTTTTCCTACGCAGAGAGAAACTACACCATTGGTTATTGGGAACTACTGGCCATTAAGTTGGCCTTGGAAGAATGGCACCATCTGCTAGAAGGGGCTTGCCATCCAGTCATTATCTGCATGGACCACAAAAATCTGCTTTATCTCCAGATGGCCCAGCATCTAAATCCTTGACAAGCTAGATGGTCCCTTTTCTTTTAAAGGTTCAATTTCCTGATCCACTTCATACCTGCGAATAAGAAAGTCAAAGCCCATGCCCTCTCCCATGCTTCTGACGTAATAGGTCTGTTATTTACACCTCAACACATCATTCCTTCTGAACGCCTGATCTCCGCAGCTCCCATTGACCTCCAACTTTTGTGCGCCCTGTACTTAGGAAAAAGATTTTGAAGTGTTGACATTGCTCTCTGGTTGCCAACTCATATCTTACTATTACTGGGGGCCAAATCTTCTTGCAAATATCAAGTACTTTTCTCTTGAATTCCTTGCCATGTGTTCATGGAATTAATGCTTCCATATCATTGACTCTGGCAGCTTGCAGCCTTTACCTGCAGCCTTTACTTGTACCCACATCACCATGGACGTAATCGCTGAACTACCAACAGGGTCCTACGGGGAATAAAAAGCAGCCCTGGAACAAAACCCCCACCAGCCCACATACAATATCCGCTTAAAAAATTTCCCTTGTTGTCGCACCTTGCCACTTTCTAAAATAACCCACACTATAAAGGTGCTTTCACACAGCATTTTTGGTGCATTTTTGTGTTTTTGGTGATTTTGTGCAGAAAGGCAGAGTAGTTAATGCTGTACATTTCTGCACAAAAAAAACGCATCAAAAAACGCACCAGAAACCGTTCCGTGTGAAAGCATCCTAAACACAAGCAAGAAAGAAAAAGTGGTGCAGAGAAACCCCTAATCAAAGTCAGGTGTGCATTTGGTTTACAATCAGGGACAAGCCTATGCTGCCACTATACAAGCACCAATGTAGCCTACAACTCCACCAATCAGATCACCAGTAGTCAGGTCACCCTCACATGAATACAGCACTGATTCAACATCATCTCTGATGGGAGGTGTTCTCTTCCCATTTTTTCTCCGTCCGTTACAGAATGCAATGTCTTCTTCTCCCGCTCACGACTCACCCCGGGAGAATGTACCACAAAAACATCTTAACCCTCTGTTTTCTAGTGCTTTCCTTTCAATTCCCAACTATGTACCACCTCCCCATCCATAGAGCCCCAAATAGTAATAGTGCCCCCTTTGATGCCCGACACAGTAATTGTACCCCAAACAGTGAAAGTTAGTAATTGTACCCCTCAGTAGGCAGGTATATATAGAGACCTTCCGAAGAAGGTAGATATATAGGTACTCTCATAACATAGGTAAATAGACCCCCTCAGTAAGCTTACAGATTTATTCAGCAGGTACAGAGGTGTATAATCCCAAATTAGGTAGCTCCTCAGTGGGTATATAGGTCCCCTCAGTAGACAGATTAAAATAAAGGCCCCACAGTATCTATATAGACCCTCTCTGTAGGTAGGTAGGTATATATGGTCCCCCACAGTTAATAGGTGTATAGAACCTCCATTAGGAAGGCAGTTACATCGGCCCCAAGTAGTTAGTAGGTAAACAGGGCCTTCCTCCATTAATTTGGTAGGTAGACAGGGCCTTCCCCCAGTAATTAGCCAGGTTGATAGGGCTGCCCAAAGGAATTAACCAGGTAGGTAGGACTGTCCTCAGTAATTAGCCAAGTAGGGCCAGTGGCAGTAATTTGCCAGGTACGGCCAGTAATTAGCCAGGTAGGGCCAGTAATTAACCAGGCGGGGCCAGTAATTAGTCAGGTGTGGCCAGTAATTAGCAGGTGGGGCCAGCGATTAGCCAGGTATGGCCAGTAATTAACAAGCTAGGGACAGTAATTAGCCAGGTGGGGCCAGTAATTAGCCAGGTAGGTCCAATAATTAGTTTTAAAAAAATAAAAACAGTACTCACCTGTTTTCTCTTTCCTTCCTCTCCTCATCTGGAGCCGGCCACTCTCACAGCATAGCGCGAAGACGTCATCACATTGCGCTGTGTGCGCTGCAGCCTCCAGGGGGCTGAACGGCCAGGATCAGAAGATCCTGGCTGTCATGCCTCGGCTGCTGCCTGCGCCTCATGATGCAGGTGGCGGCCATGATCGCTGCATGGCTGGGTCACAGTGTGGAGAGGGGGGCCTGCTGCCCACTGGCTCAGGGGTCTGGTCGCATAAGCGACCGCTGCGACCCCTGTAGCTGTGCCATACACTGGCGCTGGCACTCGGGGCTCGCCGGGGGGAATTACCAGCCCCTCCCAGCGGGTGCTCCACGCCGGCGCTGTGGCCCGGACCCTGGCGGCCCACTGGGCAGACGCTGGGTTAAGTCTACCACCAATCCAGGCCTGTCTACCACCCACCTTGAACAACACAGCCATTTGGGTTTGGACAGGCCGATTCTCGAAAATGACCCACTTTGTGCTGTTGCCTGGACTTCCTTATGCTTCTTAATTGGCCAAGCACCTCTTTCAACACATATTTTATCTGCTTGGACTTCCCAAGCACATTCATGGATCATGGATCGAGGGGTCCAAGTTTTAGTCTAAATTCTGGCGAGTGATCTGCTCTCATCTGTAGGTGAAATTGAACTTTGATAAAATGGACTTTGGACAAATGGCCAGGTAGAAAGGGTGACCCTTATTGTGGGTTACTACCTGTGCCATTTTGTCTCTACATGTCAGGGGCGTCGCTAGGCTGTTTTATTCGGGGCTCGGGCCTCGAATAAATCTCCCTGTGCCCCGAGTCTCCCGGGCTCCAGGCCGCTGCCGTGGGCTTGGAGCACCGACTGGCCCTTCAGCTGCATGTGCGTCCGCTGGACACACATGCAGCTGCGGGCTTCTGCGGAGCAGAGAGCGAGCGCTCCCTGCCCTGCAGACAGTGTCGGACCGGCTCTGGGTCCGACACTGCGGGGCCGCCGGGTCCTCACAGCGCGAGGACCCGCCGCGGCCCGTGCGCCTCAGCCGGCAGCGTCGCGATGATGTGATGTCATCGCGACACTGCCTCTCCTCGGACGCACAGCGCGTCATAGGCCGTGCGCCCGTTGAGCTGCCGGAGGAGCGCGGGCTGAAGAGGACAGAGCGCGCTCGCCGGGGGAGTTAAGGTGAGTATGAATGTTGTTATTTTTAAAGCGTTTACCTGCCTCAGTGCCCCCATATACTGCCTATGCCCCTATAATGCCTGCCTGTGGCCCCCATATCCCTGCCTGTGGCCCCCATATTACTGCCTGTGGCCCCCATATCCCTGCCTGTGGCCCCCATATACTGCCTGTGGCCCTATAATGCCTGCCTGTGGCCCCCATATCCCTGCTGTGGCCCCCATATTACTGCCTGTGGTCCCCATATCCCTGCCTGTGGCCCCTATATCCCTGCCTGTGCCCCTATAATGCCTGCCTGTGACCCCATATCCCTGCCTGTGGCCCCCATATTACTGCCTGTGGCCCCCATATCCCTGCCTGTGGCCCCCATATTACTGCCTGTGGCCCCCATATACTGCCTGTGGCCCCCATATCCCTGCCTGTGGCCCCCATATACTGCCTGTGCCCCTATAATGCCTGCCTGTGGCCCCCATATCCCTGCCTGTGGCCCCCATATACTGCCTGTGCCCCTATAATGCCTGCCTGTGGCCCCCATATCCCTGCCTGTGGCCCCCATATTACTGCCTGTGGCCCCCATATCCCTGCCTGTGGCCCCCATATTACTGCCTGTGGCCCCCATATCCTGCCTGTGCCCCTATAATGCTGCCTGTGGCCCCCATATGCTGCCTGTGGCCCCATATACTGCCTGTGCCCCATATCCCTGCCTGTGGCCCCCATATCCCTGCCTGTGGCCCCCATATGCTGCCTGTGCCCCTATAATGCCTGACTGTGCCCCCCATATACTGCCTGTGGCCCCCATATCCCTGCCTGTGGCCCCCATATGCTGCCTGTGGCCCCCATATACTGCCTCAGTGCCCCTATATTCTGCCTCAGTGCCCCTATATACCTTCTTGTGGCCCCTATATACTGCCTCAGTGCCCCAATATACTGCCTGTGGCCCCATATACTGCCTCAGTGCCCCCATATACTGCCTGTGCCCCCTATATACTGCCTGTGGCCCCTATATACCTGCCTGTGGCCCCTATATACCTGCCTGTGGCCCCATATTCCTGCCTGTGGCCCCAGATAATGCTTAAGTGCCTCTATATACCTAAGTGAGGGACTGCTATACCTATAATTAAGGAGTTGCTGGAAATGTGAGGATTCTAAGATTTTTGTGTCCAAATCCTCAGGGACGAGTATTGGCCGGAAGCAATCAGCATGAAGGTGTGAACCGTATGGAGAAGAGAAGGGAAGGTGAACGACGCTGATCAGAAAAGACGTCTCCTGTGAGTCACTAAATGTAACTGCAGTGTAATCACTTATATGTCTGCAGAGCGTCTACATACAACTAGTAACTACACTATATGGTCACATATATGGCAGTGGTAAATGTCCTCAGAGCCTGTCTCCAGCTGATAGTCACATGTGGGGTCTGGCAGGATTATTTGATCCTTATGTAGTCATAGTTTTGGGTCTTGGTTTTGTAGGAGGGTTTTAGTAACAATCACTTGTCTGGTAGATTTGCTCCATGTATCGGTGTATGTTTTGGTGACTGTTTAGGGGTATTGTCATATGAAGGTGAGAAGTTCTGAAAAAGTAAATTTGTCATTGGTGATTTTTGCTGTACAGTGACTGCTGAGGAGATGGACGGGATCTGTGTGGGATGTGCAGAAAATTAGTGACAGGAACACAAGGTTTTTCCTGTAAAAAAACATCCAAAGTTCACAATGAGGCGTGAAAAATGTCGTGTGAACCCAGCCCTACCCAGAAAAACACAAAGGGCCCGAGCCCCGGATGTTTTAGGACCCTAGCAACGCCCCTGCTACATGTCAAGATTGGGTGAGCCTTCTACCCTTGGCAGTATTCTCCTATAACCACCTGGATTCTGACTTTACTGGAGCCTCACTCTTCTATATAGTTTATGGCCAGCATCCTTGTCCTCCTCTTCCCCTGCAAATCTCTGACATTCCTGCAAGGGAAGCTAAAGTTCCGAAAACCCACCAGTGGTAACACTATATTACGCGCAGACAGTTGTCACCCAATACACACAAAGTATGCAATACCACTGGGGGAATACAGTAGAGCACGGAGAGCATGCACGGAAAAAGCAGAGTATAACAAACAGATACAAATCATTAGACAGTAGACTGGAAAAAGAGGTTATACAAATAAGATAATGCAGGAAGCCAAAAAAGAAAATGCAAGGGAAGACACAGGAAAACCTGTTGAAGGAAAAAAACAAAAAACACAAAGACAAAAAAGAAAGGGATTGTTTTCTCAACAAAATATAGCCAGGAATTTATGATATTAAAAAGATATTTTATAAAAACTTAAATATATTAAGAGAAGATCCCATTACTGGCAAATATTATAGATGAGGGAGTCCATATGGTAGCTAAAAGGAGCAAAACCATAGCAGATGAGGTGATGAGAAGCAAATTTACAGATGAGAAACAAATAGAAACTTGGATGAATTTAAAAGGCTTCTTCCCATGCAACAAAAAAAGATGCAATGTATGCAAACTGAGCATTAAAAAGGAAAGTTTTATGGGACCAAACAAAAACAAAACATACAAAATAAAAGATTTTATAAATTGTGTCACAAATCACCTTATTTATGTAGTACAATGCATAGCCTGTAATATTCTCTATGTAGGAAGCACAATCCGAAAAGGAAAAATACGCATTGCAGAACATATAACCAATATAAAGAAAGGGAAAAGCACTTACTCAGGGGTCACCAAACATTTCGTAGAATGGCATGAAAATTCATTTACAGATTTTCGTTGGTATGGAATAGAAAAGGTAGAATGCCCCGTAAATGGAGAGTGGACTGGCAGCACAATGTGCGTCTGCGCGAAGCTGCCTGGATATATGAATTAGAAACACGGTTCCCTTCGGGAATGAACTATAGGAACGATTTAGCTTATATTTACTAATGTATTCTGATTCATATTCTCTTTTATAACATCATCACATTGTATATAATAAATGTAATTATTTCAATGTAATACCACAGTGTAGCTTTTAGCTCTGTTATTTTTATTTGAAGGGGAAATGATGTCGTAATGTGAGTACCACCCCTTTTAGCTATTTAAGACGAAACAGAAAATGTAAGCATTACCATGAACAAGGGCAATATGTGAATGCCCGAAACACGTTGGTCGATCCCCTGTACCCCCTACATCCACGGATGGAAATAAAGGCATAAATTTTTAAACACAGAAGAATCGCTGGTTCTAATCTTCTTTTTGCTAAAGTTCAGGGGCATCTGGCCTGAGACATGTTGCTTCCTTCAATTGGCATTTTCATGCATAAAAAGAAAAGCGGATAAAAGAAGACCTCCTTCAAGCTTTGACCCTGGAGATATGGTGTGGTTAGCTACACAGTATGTCACGCTGGAGATCCCCAGGGTGACGCTGGGTCAATGTTTCCCGGACCCTTTCGAGATTCTGCAGCAGATTAACCCAGTGGCTTAAAAACTCTGTCTTCCTTCCACTACTTGTGTCCCGAACTCCTTCCATGTCTCTGTCTTCAAACTGTTGGTCCTCAATCGCTTCTTCCAAAAGCTCACTTCTTCATCCCCTGAAGCTTACTCCCCCGAAGTATTGGAAGGTAAAGAATTTTCCTGGGAGCCGGATGACAATATTCTTGACCGGGACCTCCTGCAGAAATTCAATCGGCCCAAAAAGAGGGTTAGACCTAAGGGAGGGTAAACCCGTACCTCTCCGGGCACACATAGCTCACTTCCCACTGCTCTCCTGTCGGCCGCCGTGCATGTTTCCACTCATTAGGGCATGCGCTTGGTAAAATTTCAAGGGCTAGCGTGCTGGTAATTCATTGTCGCCGGGCACTGACCCTATTTAGTCCTGCCTCTTCTTCATGATCTTGCCGGATCTACAGTGCCCAGAGCCTTAGAGAAAGCAGTTAATTAGCATTTCTGTTTTGCCATGTATCTTGACCTCTGGGTCCAGCCACTGACTATGTTCTGCCTGCTGTGTGCCTTGACCTTTTATTTATAAAATGACAAAAACTATAGAAGACAAAAAAGTAAAACAATATATATTTTTAGATTATACGACTTGTATGAATTATGTAGAAGGAGCCAGCCATAAATAATGAAAAATTTGAATTATATAGAAGAAAGGTGAACATTTTCTTACATATTGTCTTTTTGATTTGCTCTATGACTCAAGAAATAGCATTCCCGTGGTCTTAAGAGTTATGATTATTTGTTCATGCTTGGTCAGCTCTAGAAGAAATAATGTGCTCTGGCTGGACATAAAGTGCAAATATTATATAATATTTCCTTCCTAACTTGCATCCATTATGTTTTCCATAATAAGAAAATCTGTGACAAAGGATCAAAGGTTTCCTAAATGCAGGCTTAATAAAAAACATACTTATTCTTTGTGGCTTAAATTTATCTTTCCATAGAAAGAAAAGCAGGGGGAATTTTCAAACTGGAAATATGTCTTAGTTGATAAATGTATATCTAAAACATTAAAATCATAGGACCATGTAGGATGCAACGGCTCAAAGGCATTTAGCTATTCCCTGGTTCATGAGACAGTCTGACATTTCTCATTACTTGAGCCAACAGATTGCAGCGCTTCTCATTCCACAAGTAGCAAAAAATATTGTTGGCATTGGAAACTAATTGTCCAAATTAAAACAGACTCCATTACGTTTTCATATAATGTGCATTAATCTGATTAATTTTCTGCTAATAGGGTAGCGAGCATTACCTCTTCATGTGACTTTTCATGTACGCATTCTAAACAGGAGAGAAAATGAAGTTAAACGGGCTATTTTGACTCAATTATTGAATGGATGGATGAAGAAAACAAAGAAATCAGGACAGTTCTTTTGTGTTTTACGGAGGCATCTTATAATATTTCGAAAATGGCATCTAGTATTGTTGCATATAAAGTTCCTAGATTCTAGTAGTACAGTTATTTCATATGTTGAACTCTTTTGTCATTTATATATACCCTATGTTATAAACTCAAACTTTTTTCTGGTCTTAATTAAGGTGAACCTGTTAGGTGGTTTAAGTTGCCCTATGTTACAGCAGGATATGATAAAGGGGGTGAGCCTGCATGTGTGATATATAGTTTAATATAAAATAATAAAAGGACTGGGAGGACCACAATTCCCAGAAAGATGAACAAAATTAGGGCGATTTAGTTTAGAGAAAAGATGGCTTCTGGGTGACTTAATAAATATGCATAAATATAATAAAGGTCAATTTAGAGTTCTCTCCCAAGATCTATATATACCCAGGATTGTATATAGAACAAGAGGGCATGCTCTATGTCCAGAGGAAAGAAGGTTTCTACGTAAACATAGAAAGGAATTCTTTAATATAAGAACAGTGAGACTTGGAATTCTCTGCCAGAGGAACTTGTCGTGGTCAATTCACTAACAGAGTTCAAAAAGTCTGGATGCATTTCTAGAGTGTAAGTTATATTGACCAGGATTCAGGATAAGGGCCGTTGATCCAGGGATTTATTCTGATTGCCAAATTGCAGTCAGGAAGGATTTTTTTTTTCTTAAAATAAGGATAATTATCTTCTACCTTATAGAGCTTTTACCTTCCCCTGGATCAACACTGTAACACAATAGCCTAAACTGGATGGACTTACGTAATTTTATAACATTACAAACTATGTAACCATATGACTTAGAGTAGGATTCCTAGTAAAAGCAGAGTAAATCCTGACTGCAATTCTTAGACAGTGGAAGCCCTGCTTATATACAGTGATTGATAACTTTCTCTGTATCAGTTTGTGTACAGAGTTAAATGTCAATCACTGTATGTTGGTGGGGTATGCAGAACTTTCTGAATCACTTTTAAGATTCTCTCTGCTTTTCCTCAGCTTGGGTAGTGTAGCACAAAACACATGACAGGTTGGCTTTAATGCTGTGATTGTAACATTTGTACTTGGATCATAACATACATAAATAGTAAATTTTTCATTGAAATAAATATCAAAATAAATATACTATTTTGATTTAATACAAATTATTCTCAGTACCTTAGGGCTCCTCACAATGTTCTGTCCTCTGTTTCAGTTATAGTTCAGCTTTTAGGTAGTTTCTCATAGTAATTTCTGATAAACGAAATCAGGGCATCTGCAAGTCTTTAAAGGTGTTGTCTCACCACGCTGTTTCATTGAGCCAAAAGCAGATTCATGCATCTTGTCTCTTCCTGGTTGGGCTGTGTGTGGTTCTATAGCAGTAATTAGCATATCAGCTCGGCATTGGAAGATTTTCTAATTGCACTGACATGAGAGCAGGAGATGTTAAGTGCAGAGGGCTACAGAGCTCAAAGTAAAAAAATAATGGAGACTAATTACTTGTTTGAGATAACACACTTTTCACAAGCTGTCTGCAGCCCGACCTGTGGGGTTATCACTGCCATCAGACAAAGCAGTCAGGAAAAAATGGAGTTTAAATTGTCCTTAATTATTCACAAGAGTCCATACCATAAAAAGGAAAGGTATAACTTAGAAAATCTATTTATGGTGTTCTTTGATGAATTACATATTCATAAATCCACACATAATGCTAAAATCATAGTATATAGAAGATATATTGACGATCTATTTTTTTCTTTGGAGAGGTACCCAGAAGGAGGCAGAATTACTTGCGCAGAATTTAAATAACTCCTGGCGGATCAACTGTTAACTGAGAATATAGAAGAAATAGACTTTCTGGACATAGTCATCAAAAAAGAAAGAGAAAAAAATATATATTTTTTAAAAACAGTTGACTCCAATGGCTGTTTAGATTTTCGTATTGCACACTACCAAAAAATAATCAATTAGAATAATAATATGCCATTTGGCCAGTTCCGGAGGATGCGGAAAAATTGTTCAGAAGAAGACACCTTTTCAAGAATAAGCAAAAATTATAGCAACGAGACTTGAATTGAAGAATTATCCTAAAAATGTATCAATCAAGCAATCGAAAGCAAGTAAATTGACACAAAAAGAATGTTTATTTAGAAGAACACAAACAAAAACAAGAAGGCATGCGGCTGTAATAGACACAGGAATGGTACAACAACAGAAGGAGGAAAACATAAAAATTATAACAAAAAAAGATCATAAATTATAAACACAATTTTATTACCATATATAGTCAAACACATAGTATGATTAGAAACATCATGAGCAAGTACTGGTATATTTTAAGCAATGATTCGTTGTTATTAGTGATGAGCGATTACGTCGACTATCGTCATCGGGTCGATAGTCAATATCGTCAATTATCAAGATGATTTACGATAGTCGATAATAGATTATCGCCGATGACCATCAAAGTCTATGGGAGAGGAACAACACCTTCATACTTACACCCAAACAGGGCTGGAGAAGCTGGAATTAACATCCACAACAGTCAAATGGATACGTGCTACATCTTAGGCAACACACTTAGGTTATAAAAGCCACAGACAAAAAGTCACAGACCATTCATTATCCCTGTCTTGTACCACAGCATGACCCTTAAACCTGCATGACCCACAAATTAAAAAGAGCCAGAAGGCAGTATGATTTGAACCATCATTTTACTTGAACTGGACATTGAATATCCCTTTCCTGGAACGCAACATGAGCCCCAAACCTGCATGACCCCAGATTAAAAAGTGCCGGAAATAGGAGTCTATCAACCACCATTTTAGTTGAACTGGACATTGACTATACCTGTCCTGGGCCACAGCATGACCCTTAAACCTGTCTGACCCACAGATTAAAAAGTGCAGTTAAAAGGAGTCTTTGAAACACCATTTTAGTTGAACTGGACATTGACTACACCTGTCCTGGGCCACAGCATGAGCCCCAAACCTGCATCACCCACAGGTTTAAAAACTGCCGGAAAAAAGAGTCTTTCAACCACCATTTTAGTTGAACTGGACATAGACTATCCCTGTCCTGGCCCAAAGCATGAGCCCCAAACCTGCATGACCCCCAGATTAAAAAAATTGTTGGAAAAAGTAGTCTTTCAACCACCATTTTAGTTGAACTGAACATTGACTATAACTGTCCTGAGCCACAGCATGACCCTTAAACCTGTCTGACCCACAGATTAAAAAGTGCCTGAAAAAGGAGTCTTTGAACCACCATTTTAGTTGAACTGGACATAGACTATACCTGTCCTTGGTAACCTACATCTGTGGCTTTGTGAAGAACAAATGTCTGTTAGAAACAACATTTTTTACAATAGGACCTGTAGTATAGCTGCATTTCACAGCAACATGCCCCCAAAAATTCAAAACATGACCCTTGAGCCACTCTTGACAATTGTGAAGAACAAATGTCTGTTAGAAACCACATTTTTTTACAATAGGATCTGTAGTATAGATGCATTTCACAGCAACATGCCCCCAAAAATTCAAAACATGAACCCTGAGCCACTTTTGACAACTGTGAAGAACAAATGTCTGTTACAAACAACATTTTTTAGAATAAGACCTGTAGTATAGCTGCATTTCACAGCAACATGCCCCCAAAAATTCAAAACATGACCCTTGAGCCACTCTTGACAATTGTGAAGAACAAATGTCTGTTAGAAACCACATTTTTTACAATAGGACTTGTAGTCTAGCTGCATTTCACAGCAAAATGCCCCCAAAAATTCAAAACATGACCCTTGAGCCACTCTTGACAATTGTGAAGAACAAATGTCTGTTAGAAACTACATTTTTTTTATAATAGGACCTGTAGTGAGGGAGAAATGCCACTTAGAAGCCACATTTCTGTTCCAAAGGACCATGATTATAGATGTATCACAGCAACATGACCCCAAAACATTATAAATATGACTTCTCAGCCACTATTAAAAATTGTGATGGAGAAATGCCACTTAGAAGTCACATTTCTGTTCCAAAGGACCATAATTATAGCTGCATCTCACAGCAACAAAACCATTGACAATGCAAAAAATTCTAAAGATAAAGTGAGTAAATGGAATAAGGTTTTGTCATGAAACCTTGGTGTCTTTTACAGTCTCCACACCGCAAAACTACCAAAATTATCTTTTGGGAACTGAGAATAAAAATTGCAGTGAGAAATCATCATTTTAAAAAACATTTTTCAAGAGGAGTATTTCTGTTTGAAGAGGAATGTGAAGTAGACCGGCAACTAATCAGTGACCTCGGCAATTGGGGCCACAACATCATTAGATATCCATGCCTGATTCATCTTGATGAAAGTCAAACGATCCACATTATCTGTGGAAAACCGGATGCGTTTGTCTGTAATGACTCCTCCAGCTGTGCTGAAGGTCCGCTCAGATATGACGCTGGCTGCTGGGCAGGACAACACCTCTATGGCGTAAGGAGCGAGCTCGGGCCATTCATCCATTTTGGATACCCAGAAATCAATTGAGTCCGGAATACATCCAAAAACATCGGTGTTGAGACGCAGATAGTCGTGCACCATGATCTTAAGCTGATCTCTGTGTGTTGGATGTGTGCCCTGCATTGCATGCGTTGGTGAGGTGGTAAATAGTGTTGAGCGATTGCGTTGGCTATCGAGATCGATCGATAGTCGATAGTCGGCCGCTATCGATAAGGTTTTTCGATAGTGAGCATCGATTATGCGCGATGACCAATAAAGTCTATGGGAGAGCAACAACACCTTCATTATTACACCCAAACAAGGCTGGAGAAGCTGAAATTAACATCCACAACAGTCAAATGGATACATGCTACATCTTAGGCAACACACTTAGGTTATAAAAGTCACAGAAAAAAAGTCACAGACCATTTACTATCCCTGTCTTGTACCACAGCCTGACCCTTAAACCTGCATCACCCACAAATTAAAAAGTGCCAGAAGGCAGTATGATTTGAACCATCATGTTACTTGAACTGGACATTGAATATCCCTGTCCTGGAACGCAGCATGAGCCCCAAACCTGCATGACCCCCACATTTAAAAAGTGCCGGAAAAAGGAGTCTTTCAACCACCATTTTAGTTGAACTGGACATTGACTATACCTGTCCTGGGCCACAGCATGAGCCCCAAACCTGCATGACCCCCACATTTATTAGAAGCCGGATAAAGGAGTATTTCAACCAACATTTTAGTTTGAACTGGACATTGGACCTTATACTGTCTGGCCACACTAGCATGAGCCCCAAACATGCCGAGGTACCCCACACATTTAATAAAGTGCCGGAAAAGGAGTCTTTAAAACTCCATTTTAGTTCGTACTGGACTTGACTATACCTGTCCTGCGCCACTGCATGAGGCCCCAAACCTGCATGACACCCACATTTAAAAAATTGCCGGAAAAAAGGTTGTCTTTCAACCACCATTTTAGTTTCACTGGACATTGACTATACCTGTCCTGAGGACACTAGACGATGAGCTCCAACTGCATGGACCACCACATTTATAATGTGCCGGAAAAAAAAAGGATAAATGGAGTCATTTCAACCACCATTTTAGTTGAAAATGGACATGAATATTCCTGTCCATGGGGCCACAGCATGAGCCCGCAAACCTGCATGGACCCCCACATTTAAAAAGTGCGGAAAAAAGGAGTCTTTCAACCACCATTTTAGTTTAACTTGAGACATAGAACTATCCTGCTTTTTCCCCTGGGCCACAGCATCGGCCCCAAACCTGCATGACCCCCAATATGTTTAAAAAAGTTGCCGGTAAAAAAAAGTGTAGTCTTTATCACCACCATTTTGTTGAACTGGACATTGACTATAATCTGTCATGGGCCACAGATGCGCCCCAAACCTGCATGGGGGGGACCACACCCCCCCACCATTTAAAAAGTGCCGGAAAAAGAGTCTTTGCAATCCACCATTTTAGTTCACTGGTCATTGATCTATATACCTGTCCTGGGCCACAGCAGGATCTCCAAACCCTGAATGAACCCCCACATTTTAAAAAAGTGCCGGAAAAAAGGAGTCTTTCAACAACATTTTAGTTGAACTGGACATTGACTTTACCGTCCTGGGCCACAGCATGACCAGGGCCGGATTACAGTGGTGCGGTGAAAGCCTAAGGCTGGCGTCCGTCATAACTAATTAAAACGCAGGTTAAAATGCCATGATGATCGCGGCAGCAACGAAAAAACTGTCGTGCTGAAGCAGAGTGCGGAAAGCAGGAAGTGTGAGAACTCCAGCCTTCCCTCTGTACACTGTCAATACTTGGGTAGCGCTTGCCCTCTCCGTTTCGATAGTGTGGACAAATGAGCTTCACTTGGAAATTACTGGGGTTAACGCTCATGTTACACCCAGGTGATGACCTTTTATCTTGCATTCTTTTTCTCATTTTACTCAACGTCGTGGTGGAAATGGTCTCTGGTTTCGTTTGTTCTATGTCGTGCTCCAATACTCCATGTCCTCATGAATTTAAACCTATATCTGGGTCATGTTTTCTGTTCCTCCCTTGTACAATTCAGAGGAATTTTTTTAAAGTATTTTGTACAGCAAGTATTCCAGTTTTTTATGTACTTTAATTCTAGTAAAACACATTTTTAAATAGGATGGAATTCCCTTCATGTCTTTGGTTCTCTTTTTTTCAGTGTATTAAATGGGGTGTCTCGTTTCCGGGATTGATAGCGATTTTAAGATCTTTGCAAATCAACGTCATTTTTGCCTAAGTAAGTGTCCGATTTAACAGTGTCCTACTATTCCTGTTTATGACAAGCAACATCACCCTGAAGCCAGCTCTTGTCAAATTGTGAAGTAAACAAAATGTTCGGTTAGAGTAAACACATTTTTTAGAATAGGACCTTGTTGTGGTTTAGCTGCTATGTACAGCCAAAATGCCCCAAAAATTCAAGCATGACCCTTGTAGCCACTTTGTCAATTGGTGAAGAAAAATTGTCTGTTAGAAACAAAATATTTTTAAATAGGGGACCAGTAGTATAGCTGCATGTCACAGCAAATATGCCCCAAAATTTCAAAAGCCAATGACCCTTTGAGCCTCTATTTGGTCAATTGTGAAGAACCAAATGTCTGTTAGAAACAAAGTTATTAGAATAGGACCTGTTATGTATAGCTGCATGCACAGCAAAATGCCCCCAAAAAATAAAGCATGACCCATAGTTAGCACACTTTGGTCAATTGTGAATAACAAGATGTCTGTTTTACACACCATTTTTTTTATAATAGGACCTGTTGTATTGCTGCTTTTCAAAGCAGCTTGACACAAAAAAAATATATTAAAAATGAATTTCTCAGCCACGTTAAAAATTGTGAGGGAGAATGTCACTTAGAAGTGCCACATTTACTGTTACAAAGGACCATGATTTATTTCTGTATCTCACAGCTACATGACCCAAAAAAAATTATAAAAGATTGACCTTCTCAGCACTATTAAAAATTGTGAGGGAGGAAATGCCACTTGAAAGACACATTTCTGTTCCAAAAGGACCATAATTATAGCATGTATTGCACAGCAACTATGACCCAAAAAATTATAAATATGACTTCTCAAGCCCACTTTTAAAAATTTGTGAGGGAGAATTGCACTTAGAAGTCACATTTCTGTTCAAAGGACATGATTATTGCTGTATCTCACAGCAACATGACCTCAAAACCATTGACAATGCGAAAACTTCTTAAGATAAAGTGAGTAAATGGAATACGGTGTTGTCATGAAACCTTGCTGTCTTTTACAGTCTCCTCACAGCAAAACCAGCAAAATGAACTGTTGGGAAAAGAGAATAAAAATTGCAGTAAGAAATGATCATTTTAAAAAAAAGTTTTCAAGAGGACCATTTCTGTTTGAAAAGGAATGTGAAGTACACCGGCAACTAATCGGTGACCTCGGCAATTGGGGCCACAACATCATCAGAGATCCATGCCTGATTCATCTTGATGAAAGTCAAACGATCCACATTATCTGTGGAAAGCCGGATGCGTTTGTCTGTAATGACTCCTCCAGCTGTGCTGAAGGTCCGCTCAGATATGACGCTGGCTGCTGGGCAGGACAACACCTCTATGGCGTGACGAGCCAGCTCGGGCCATTCGTCCATTTTGGATACCCAGAAGTCTATTGGGTCCGGAACACATGCAAAAACATCGGTGTTGAGACGCAGATAGTCGTGCACCATGATCTTAAGTGATCTCTGTGTGTTGGATGTGTGCCCTGCATTGCATGCGTTGGTGAGGTGGTAAACAAAGATTGCCAGAGGTCACCCATTAGGCTTCTGCCACCTTGCCTGCTGCTGCCGCTACGCCTACTTGGCACTCTACTGCTGATGTTGTTCCACCGTGACATTTGGGGAACGTGAAGCAGACGCAACAGATGTCTCCAGTTGATCAATCAGCAAGGTCTACTTTTCCTGCATTTTAATCTCTTTTTGTGTGGGTGGAAAGGAAACGTGCTGATTTTTGTTTTTGTACCGAGGGATCAAGGGGGTGGCCACCCAGTACACTGTTGTTCATTTTGATGGCTTAATGCGAGGATCATGTTGAGGACATGGAGGCATCCAAGCTACTCATGTGAGAGATGGAGCCTTGATTCCCAAGCCTCTGGGTCGAGGGGCACTAGCAAAATGATATTCCTATTTCCTCCTCAGACTCAAATTCGCGCCAACTATTTCAAGGCAGGGACGTCGGTAACAATCGGTGTCTAGGAATACCTCCTCCTCCTCGCTGCTCCGGCACAGCTTAAAACACAGCCCTGACTTACCTGCAGATGATGACCTGAGAGTTGATGCGCGCCCCACCTTGCACTAGCTTGGACCCCGACCACTGCCTATGAAGACGATGAAATTGTGAAACTGTCGGGGCCTTGTGGATTTGACGGATGAGAAAGGTCCGGATCTTCTGTCAGCATCTGTGTCCGTCTCCTCCTCCGTCGCTGGCGGGACCCTGTTGTATTCAGAGTGTCCAACACGATCGTTCCAGAACTAAAGATCACCACAATGCTCATGTGACAAGGCATTGTCCGCAATGGACCATTTTGGTGGCTTCTTTCAAATACTGGCAAGGTTGGTGCAGAGCTCCTTTCTAATGCCTCACTCTCGGTGGTTCAACACCCCGTGGTCCGTACTGAGTTTGCTTGTCAGGCTCATGTGTCTCTTCGTACTGCGTAATGGCATTGCGCTGCTGCCACAATCGCTGGGAGCATGTGGAGGGTGGAATTCCAGTGTGTATGCCACGTCACAATGTATGTCGGTTTACGGTGAGTGCGAGATGACGCTGCAACGCAGCAGGCGGGGACGGGGGGGGGGGGGAAAACAAAAGCAGGTTGCGAACAGCGGAAGTGCGAACTCAGGACCTCGAGCCTCTTTAGCAGGCAGTCCAGACCCAGGTAGTCTTTAGAAATTTCTGGGACGACAAGGTTCATGACTATGGCCAGGCAAGGATGTGCTCAGACCCTACGTCTTAAGGAGCGGCCAGCTGATTTCGCAGTTTATCGCACACCACTTGCCTGGGCACAAGGTTATAGTCAACCAGCAAGCGATCGGTCTCGTTGCTTAGAGACTTCCACAGCTCAAGACAAGTGTTTGGACGGTCTCCAAGGAAGATTAAATTCAACACGGCCTGGTGTCTCTGGCACGTGAATGCACAGAGGACCTTGGGGGGAAAGAGCCTGCACCATCCTGTGGTTTTGAAGAGCGTGCGCGAGCATGAGAGCCACCGTCAACCCCAGGAGACATCCACCCAGCTCACCCAGTGAGCTGTCACAAGAGATATAGCGGCCTTTGGCGTGATTACTAGTCCATGTGTCGGTGGTTGAGATGGGACTTTCCGGGACACAGATGCAGGACAACGCTTGATATTTTAGATGACACGTGGCTGGCCAGGGCCAGGGAGGCTTTTCTGGCAAGAAATGCCTGATCGCATCTGGTATTGGGGCAAGCGAGGGCCATGACGCTTGGGGGGAAACCCCATCTGTGTCCACCAGACGGAAAAAGGCAACATTTCCAAGGCCAAAAGCCTTGGCATTTGCCGACATTCAGGGCTTTTGGCTTTGGGGATGGTTTGGGTTAAAGTGTTTCTTCTGAACTCCCAAAACCTGGAAGACGAAAGGTGGATAGATGGCCGCTGTTTCGGCTGTGCAGGTCGTCAAAACTGGCGGAAGGAGAAGGGGTAGGATAGGGGCTTGGTCGGTGCTGTCGGTACTCGGGCGGACTGGTGGAGGCTGAAGCGGAGGCTGATCCTGTCATGACTCTGAGAGACATGGGCAGTGGAGGAACGCTTGGTGGTGGCGGAGGGAGGAGGAGGCGGAGGACAGAGGTGTGACAGTGGTTTGGAGGCCCGGCGTCGGTCTGGCCTTTTTTGGCCAAGTGTTCCTCCATTTTCAACTTCATGGCATTCGCTGCATTCATGTGACTAGGACATGTTGGTGGTGTGTAACACTTAAGGTCTTGCCTTTATAATGCGTTTACGGCAAGGCGGGATATGACATCGCTGGGTGAATCAGAGGCTTGCTCAAAGAAGGCCAGGCTTGATGAGCCCTGGACCTTTTTTGACGGGGCGATAAGCGAGGGCGGAGTTTGCTGCTGACGTGGTGGCGGATTTTATATCAGCGGACCTTCTGCGGACCGCCCTACTCCCTTTTTGTGGCGGGACCATATTGACCACTACCCCATCGTATTCCTCCTCATCCACTGGATGAAGCGCTCGCAAGCAAATTTGCGGAAAAGACCAGGATGGATCCGAAATGTCGTCACTTCATATCATCAAGCACAGGTGACTTGGTCGTCCTGACTTCTGCTCCAGAGGGCGGCGGCTAAAAGCAAGGGGCAACTTGCAAGGCAAATTGCCGACCGCCGGGATTTTTGCCCGATTGAACGGCTTCCTTCACCTCTCTGATGGCATCAGTAAACTAGGGGTCAGAGCTGGACTAAATCATCCTCTTGATCTTTTAACATGCCCTTCTGACCCCACCGCATTTTGTCATCAAAAGATGTCTTAGACAATGGATTATCAACCAGTGGTGGGTACACGAGTTGGACATTTGGGGCTTGCTTATGTTGGAAACGGAAGCTGATGATGTGATGACGACATTGTGGCCGTGACTGGAGGACGAGGAGGTAAGACTGCTAGATGCAGTTGCTAACACTGAAGGACAGTTTGGCGACGATGTTCGTACTTAGATTCACAGGGCCTGACCAGCACATGACAGCTGTACGGTCCTGCACTGACGATCCGCTGGCATGAGTGTTGTCGCCAGCCACTGGAAAGGAGCACCTTCTCTCGTTACCTCTACCTCCATGTGCTACCCCCCTCTTTGCTCGCTTACACATGCTATTTCGCTCCATGTTCAGCAAATATAAATCTTGAGGGAGGGTATGGATACGTTTTGGAAAGTCTCTTATTAAAGGACGGCAAATAACAGCTATTCTCCAAATCCCTCTATATCAAAAACAAAATTGCTGGATTCAAATTTAACTGCAAGGTGTCTATCAACCAATTCTGGACTGGAAAAAGTTAAAAACACGTATCCTGTTATGTTTTGTATAATAAACGGTATTTTTTACACCTTTCATTCACCTGTGGTGAATATTGGAATTGCTGTTTTAAGATTTACGTAGATGCTGCGTAGATGGAACAGTGCTGGGTGCGCAAAAGTCAAAAAACAGTAACTTGTTATGTTTTGATATATAATTGGTATTTTTGCCACTTTTCAATTCACCTGTGGGGAATATAGAATTGCTGTTTTAGATTTACGAGATTGCTGCATCAATGAACAGTGCTGGGATGCGCAAAAGTCAAAAAACACTTAACTGTTATGTTTAGATATAATAAAATGTATTTTTTGAACATTTAAATTCAACTGTGGGGAATATAGAAATTTGCTGTTTTTAAGATTGAAGTAGATGCTGCGCTCAATGAACAGTGCTGGGTGCGCAAAAGTAAAAAAACACATAAACTGTTATTGTTTTGATATAATTAAACGGTATTTTTTGCAACTTTCATTCACCTTTGGTGAAATATAGAATTGCTGTTTTAAGATTTACGTAGATGCTGCAGTCAATGAACAGTGCTGGCGTGGAGGCAAAAGTCAAAAAACAGTAAGCTGTGATGTTTTCGTTACGATACACGGTTATTTTTTGGCATCAAACAACTGTGCTGACTACAAGATTGCGGTTTGTAATTTAAGTGCAAGGGGATATATCAACAGTCACAGGTGTAATGGGTAAATTTGAAAACACTATCTGAAATGTTTACTGGATATTAAAAAGTGGAGTTTTTTTTGCAGCTTAAACGAGAGACTGCAGTTATAGAAATTATGTTATCCAATATAAGTTCAGGATGCCCAATATCCAGGAAATATTTCAATAGCAAAACTGTATAATAATAAAGATATTTCCACATACATTTTCTACACTAAGTCTTGGTGAACTTTATCCAGTGTTCTTTATAGATAGAGCTTGTCGGTGTTCGCCACGCGGGCCCCACCCCCCCCGCTTACCACCGCCGTGCAATTGATACAGCGGTAGATGCTGCTTTTTAAAATTCTCTAGCTAACTACATAAAATGTTCAAATCTCTAATCTAACTAAATTTGAAGGATCACCACTAATAGTAGAGTTTCTCTGTAGCAGAAATAGACAATTTCGCTGAGCTGTTTGTCCACAGGCAGAACGCAGGTCCTATCTATGAGACGCTGAAGAGACACTGAGGCGTGAAACAGGAAAAGCGTGTTCTATGTTAAAAACGAGGTCATGTGATTTTTCAGCCAATCGCATCCATACAAATCCCATGTCCATGACGTCGCAACACATCTCACCCTGCTCTTTTCTGTAACTCTCATTTGCTTGGCGCCCAAAATTACAGGGGGAAGCGCCGAAAAGGCGCGATCTTTATTAAGATGATGCATGATTTTTAACCTTAATTATCGCATGTGCTGGGAAATTTCGATCACCATAAAAACTTGCCGATTTCAGCTTTGTCGATAAAAATCGCTCAACACTATTTACTTAAAGTTTTTCTGTTGTTGTGTACCATAAAATACACGCCATTGTAACACACTACAAAGCTGGTAATTTTTGGCAGCACATTTCTTTTGCGCAATTTACATCCAAGGGTTAACTAAGTATTTTTCTGCAGTTGTACTTAGTAAAAGAAACGTTCTTTTTCACCGCCGAAGAAGAAATTTTGCCTGTAGCATATATTCATATCCGAAGGTTAATTAAGCGTGTTTGTGCTTTCATATTCAGTAAAATACACAGTGTTTTTAAACGGCACATACAAGTAAATTTTTCCTGGCCATTTGTGGAGCGCAATTTATATCCAAGGGTTACCCAAGCTTTTTAGTGGGTTCATTTGGAGTCAAATACAGGGTGTGTATTTATCATATGCAGATATCTTCACCAAACAGTGTCTGTACATTTTAGAACAAACAGTATGTCAGACAGAGAGGTGGCAGGCTCTTCACCTGCGAGTGGCAGTGGCACAAACATTCCTGGAGCAGGCCAAGTCGCAGCACAGCAAGGGGACGTCGCAGCAGGGGTCACTCGCCACAACTGACGCTATCATCTAGCGGCCGTGTGCTGACCAGCAACCCAAGGGTTCTTGATTGGTTGACTAGGTCGTCCACTTCCTCCCAGATGACATCTGACAACCCCAGCGAAGAGTCGGTGGGAACGTCAGACAGAACCCTTAGTTGGCATGGCCCGGGAGCGGGTCAGCGGCCCTCACCTGTCCTCAACCCGCCTCTGTCCCATCCGGTTCCCTCAGCCAGAGATCTACTATGTGGTCTGGGCTCACAAAGGATGAACAATTTGAGGAGGGCAGTCAGCAGCTACTTGGCAGCGAAGAAATGGGGCCAATATCCCCTGCTTCTTGCAGTAGACGGCAAAGTATAGATGTGGAGAATGGAATGGAAGGTCATGTTTTAAGGGGTCAGCCTCTGCATACCAAGACCGGTGATGAGGACAGCAATAACGATGAAACACAAATAGATGATGATGTAGCCGACCGCACTTGGGAGCTGGGTGAGGCAAGGGCTTCATCATCGTCAGGAGAAGAGGGCGTCAGCTTGCGCATCAGGCAGCGGCGCAGCCAGCAAGTGGGTTGTGTGGCCGTGAGTCAGCAGGATAGCAGCAGTGTGAGGTCGGGAGCCAAGCGGCCACGGGGTAAAAAACCCGCTTCGCAGGTCCAAGAAAGTAGCGGCACAGGGGCTCAGCGAGGCAGCGGCGGCAGTAGTCACTCAGTGCGGAGCGTTGGCGGTAAAATCAGATACTCGGCGGTGTGGCAGTTCTTTGCTAAGACACCGGAGGAGCCGATTATGGGTATATGTAGAATCTGTAGGCTGAAAATGAAGTGTGGCCAGGGAGCTAAGGTTGGCACCACGTCCCTGCGTCAACACATGCAGCGTCACCATCCGGTGGCCTGGGTGACACATGGCTCAGATGTGGTGGTCCATCCTGCCGCCGCAGCAACAGCAGCAGCAGCGCCCAGTGGCACGCTTGCCTTTGCAGACAGTCAAGGCTCCACCACCTATGAAGAAGGGTTATGAGAGCTCACTGTTTCTCTTTGCCATATAAATCTGCGCCGATCCCAGATGCTCCTGCTCCTCGCTAACTATCGGTGGCCAGAGTCGACTTCAGCGAGGGCGATTGCAAAGAGACAACCAGTATGCGTTTCCAAACTATCCTAAAGTGCTGAAGTGGACGTGTGCTCCTGTCTAAGTGTGTTGGTAATGCAGTTCTTCATCCCTTTCCAATAAATGGTGGGGACTCTGCACCGTTCAGAGAAAACCTTATGGGGCTTGTGCGGCGCGAGACGGTAGGAGTTCCAGCCGTAATTTTCTTTTCCAAAAAGGCCACGTACAGCAATTCATAAATATGTTAGAGCGAAGGTGGACAGTCACTTGAGCTTAATCGGTTGACTGTTCCCAAGGTGCACGGCAGCCGTGGCTGTGGTTGACCATGTATAACTACGGTCGGGCACGAGTACATGTCCTTTACGCGCCTACTGGGTGATGTGCTTACCTGCCCAGGCACACCAAAAACTTTGGACAGGAGACGGCGCTTTTCTCCTCCACGTTTGTCAAACTGCGGCACCCTCCTTGCGGCCAATGTCCGCATCCTCCTCCATCCACCACACACCACCATCTAGGCCTCCACAATACTGCTCCATCATACCACATGTGTATGGGTAGCATGTATTCGCACTTCCGCCATTCCCACACCCTGCTTCGTCCCGCCTGGATGGTTTGCACGCTTTCAGCTTCGGGATCCCCGTCAAACGTCTCTTTGTTGACGTGGGCAACACGCATGGAATTCCACCTCCACATGTCAGCGATTGTGGGAGCAGCGGCTCAAGGCCATTTAAGCAGTAGAAGTGGACACATGGGCTGGACTAGCCAGCGGTTGAGGACCTGGGGTGTTGAGCCACCGAGAGTGGAGGCTGATGAAAAGAGCTCTGCACATCTTTGCCAGTTTTGAAGAAGACACAAAATTGGTCGAAGTGCGGCACGATTGTCCTTGTCAGCATGGCATTTGTGGTGATCTTAGTTCTGGGAAAAAGATCGTTGGGGACACTCTGAAAACATCAGGTCCCGCCAGCGGACGGAGGAGGATGACGGACACTGATGAAGGACACGGAGACTTTTCTCTGTCAAATCACAAAAGGGGCCGACAAGTTTCTCAAATTTTATCTGTCTTCATTAGGCAGTGGTTCAGGGTTCCCAGAGCTAGTGCATGGTGGACTTCAGCTCTCAGGGTGCATTCATATGTGGCAAGTCAGGGGGCTGGTGTTGAAGCTGTGCCGGAGGAAGAGGAGAGAAGGAGGAGGTGGTGGAGGAGGAGGTATTCCTAGACACCGACGTCCCTGCCTTTGAAAGAGGTTGGCGTGAATTTGGAGGCAGATTGAGTTTTGCTAGTGCCCCTCAACCCAGTGGCTTGGGAACTCAAGGCTCCATCTATTCAATTGAGTGCTTGGATGCTCCTATTTTCTCCAAACATGATCTCGCATTAGGCCATCAAAATGAAACAACTGTTACTTGGGGTTTTGGGGGGGGGCCACCCTATGGATCCCTGGTACAAAAACAAAACTCAGCACCTTACCTTCCACCCACCTCAAAATAGAGAGTAAAATGCAGGAAATGGAGACTTGCTGATTGATCAAAATGGGGAGACCATCTGTTGCGTTGCTTACACGTTCTTCAAATGTCACGGTGGAACAACGACAGCGAGCGTGAACAGCCCTGTAGTAGTAGCCAAAAGCAAGCCGTTAGCGGCAGCCGGCGGCAGCAGCAGCAAGGTGGCAGGAAGCCTAATGGTGACCTCTGGCAAAACTTGTATTTTACCGCACCTCACCAACGCATGCAATGCAGGGCCCACTGACACACAACACCAGAGACTCCAGCTTAAGATCATTGGTGCACCGACTATCTGGTTCTAACACGATGTTTTTGTATGTGTTCCGGGGACCCAACTAGACTTTGGGTATCCAAAAAATGGACGAATGGCCCGAGCTGGCTCGCCACGCATAGGAGGCTGTTCTTCTGCCCAGACAGCCCAGCGTTAATATCTGAGTGGGGGGAACCTTTCAGCACATCGGAAGGAGTCATTACAGACAAATGATCCGGCTTTCCCAAAGATAATGTGGAATCGTTTGACTTCAATCAGATGGAAATCAGGCTTGGATCTCTGATGATGTTGGGCCCCAATTGCCGAGAGGTCTGATTAGTTCGCTGGTTCTACTTCACAATTCTCTACAAACAGAAAAATGGTCCTCTTGAACAATATGTATTTTTAAAATGACATTTTCTAATGAATATTTATTTCTCAATTCCCAAATAGTCATTTTTGCTGGGTTTTGCCGGGTGAGGAGACTAAAAAGGACGCAAGGTTTCATGGGACCAAAAAACCATATTTCCATTTACTCACCTCATCTTGTAGTATTTTTTCACTTGTCAATGGTTTTGGGGTACATGTTGCCTCACAATTTTTTAAACAGTGCGCTTGAGGGATGTCATATATTTATAATTTTTTGGGTTTCATGTTGCTGTTGAGATTACAGCCAATTATAATCATGGTCTTTGGACAGAAAATGTGGCTTCTAATGTGGCATTTTCTCCTTCAACAAATTTATTAACAAGTGGCTGAGAAGTCATATTTATAATTTTTTGGGTTCATGTAGTGCTGTGAGATAAAGTATAATATAGCCTTTGGAACAGAAATGTGGCTTTTCTATGTGGGCATTTCTCCTCCAACTTGTAACAGTGGCTGAGAAGTCAATATTTTATAATTTTTTTTGGGGTCATAGGTTGCTGTGAGTTACAGCCAGTTTAATCATGGTCTCATTTGGAACAAAATGTGGCTTCTAAGTTTGGCATTTTTCCTTCCCACAATTTTTAAAAGTGGGCTGAGGAAAGTCATTTTTTATAATTGTTGGGTCCATGCTGCTTTGAAATGCAGCAATACTTACAGGTCGCTATTCTAAAAATGTTGTTTCTATAGACATTTGTTCTTCACAATTGTCCAAAAGGTGGGCTCCATGGGGTCAGGCTGTTGAATTTTTGGAGGCAATTTTTGCATCGTGACATGCAGCTTAGTACTACAGGTCCTATTCTAAAAAAAATGTTCGGTTTCTAACAGACATTTGTTCTTCACAATGGTCAAGAGTGGCTCATGGGTGATGGTGCTGTTCAGGAAACAGGAATAGGCTGATAGGACGCCGTTATTGGAAAACACATATTGAAAAAGTGACTTGTTTTTGAAAAGATATTTAACATAGCTATCAATCCCTTTATTGAGACAAACCATTTTAATACAATTAAAAAAGGGAAAGCAAGAACTATGGTGGGATTCCATCCCATTTTAAAACATGTGTTTTTTTGAATTAATGTACTAAAAAACTTGCAGGTACAAAATAGCTGTTAAAAAAATTCCTTGCTGAATTGTACAAGGGGACGGTACAGGTAAACTTTGACCAGATGGTAGGTTATTCAGAGGACTTGGAGTATTGGAGAACGGACAGGAACAATGTAAGAGACAGTTCCTCAGCATGGTTGAATAAAAAATGGAGAAAAAAGAAATGCCATAGATAAACGGGATCTGGGTGTAAAAACAGGAGCGTAAGTCCACAGTTTTCCAAGTGAAGTCAATTGGTCAACACTCTTACGGAAGGGGGCAAAGCGCTAACCCCAGAATTGACTATGTGTAATGAGGAATCTTCTCACAGCTTCCGCTTCCGGCCACTTCGC